>VSMD01032655.1:0-149794 GCA_008750895.1 Mirza zaza
CGTCACACCGAAGCTTTCAGCACTGGGAACACGCGTCACGCCGGCCGGGCGCGGTGGCTCACGCCTGTCGTCCTAGCTTTCTGGGAGGCCGAGGCGGGCGGATAGCTGCTGCTTCAGGGGTTCGACACCAGCCCGAACACTGCCTGAGCACAGTCAGACCCCGTCTCCTGAAAAAAAAAGTAAAAAAGGCAAAAAAAATACACAAAAACCAACAAAACAGCCGGGCGCCCTGGCAAGCGCCTGTAGTCCCAGCTACCTGGGAGGCTGAGGCAGAAGGATCGCTCACAGCCCAGGGCCTGGAGCTTGTGGTGACCCGCCCTCGCTGCACTCCGCCCAGGACGCCGAGTGACACTCTGTCTCCACAAAAAAATACATGGAAACAGAAAAAAACAAAAGGGCAAGCTTGCATATCCCCCTCCCCCTCCCCCTCTTTTCAATACAACCACAAAAAAAATTCTTTTCAATCACTCTTGTCTTTTCACTTCCTCATTGCTCGCACATACAAAACTCGTCCTCACATCAAATACTCTCACACACGAGAACTCAAACTCACAAGTAGACACAAAACGCACACTCTCTGCATTACACCCCTTACCTCGCAACACACCCACACCCTCCTCACCCTCACCCTCACCCCTCATGCGCTGCCCTGCACTTGCCCTACCCTACACACACACCCATGCTCAACACTCACTCAACATGCTCCCCTCACTACTCTGCTCCTTCTTTACACCCTATGCCCACACTGCACTCCACACCCTGCTCCACACTCACACACGCGCTCACCCAACCTCTTCGCTTAGGGCTCGCTACCACTCCCTGCCACACATACACCACACTTTATTCACACACTCACCCGTTCACAGACACTTGCCTTGTTACACACCTTTCCCATTGTCAATTCTGCTGCTATAATGTGAAAGTATCTTTGTCATAAAATGGCTTCTTGTCCTTTTTGTAAATACCCAGTAGTGGGATTGCTGGATCAAATGGGAGATCTACTTTTAGTTCTTTCAGGTATCTCCATGCTACTTTCCATACAGGTTGCACTAGATTGCAGTGCCACCAGAGGTGTGTGGCTGTTACTTCCTGTCCCCATCCACACCAGCATCTCCTGTTGTGGGACTTTTGGATGAAAACCATTGTCACTGCAGTTAGATGGTATCTCATTTTACACGAGTCAGTCTTAAGCCATGTGACAATAAAGGGCAGTCACCAGATTTACAAACAACAGGCCATGACCCACTATAATGGAAATATCTGAAAAAGAAACATGACTTTAAATCTTGGCACAGCCATTTACTCTATGCCCCTTGGGCTACTTGCAATCTACCTGACCCTCAATTTCGTCATAAGCTAGGGATACTTGCTTCCCACTATCACCTCCTCACACGGTTGTTGTGATAACTAACTGTGGTAACTAAGGTTAAAGCTAAAATCCCCGGCACACACTAAGTGTTTCTATGAAAAACATCACTATTACCATAGAAAGAACCAAGGGAACTGTTATGGAACACCGATTATGTGCTCAGCACTGTGAATCCTTAAAGCAACCTAGTGAGGAAGGATGAGAGGTTAAATGAGAGGCGGAATGACAGCTGGGGGTTAAATGAGATGCCTAAGGCCACACAGTCAGCCACAAGAATAGCAGCTCACACTGAGCAGGTACTTGCCCTGTGCCAGGCACTCACTGCTCTGAGCATTTGCATGGCTTATCTGCCTCTCACAAAGGTCCTATGCAGTGAGTATCATCATTATGCCTGTTTGACAGAAAAGGAAAAGGAAACTGAGGCACAAGGAAGCGAGGCCACAGTCACACTGTGGAGTGTAAGCGTGGAGCTGGGGTAAGAGCTGAAGTAGTCCAGCTCCGGAGCCTGAGTTCTGACGGCCAAGCCACCCGGCAGAGGTGGAGTTTCACCTGAGGTCAAGCTGAGGCAGAGCCCAGGCTCTTTCCACCATCCTACGCAGCTTCCGAGCTAGTGTCACCGAGAGCTCGAAACTTGTCCTCGAGGCCACATCAGAAGAATGGAGACAGGCCTTTGAAGAGAAGGAAAGAGGAGTTTATTAATTAGCCAGCAAAACAGGAGGATGGACAAGCTTATCTGAAATGCCATTGTCCTAACAGTAAGGAGAAATACAAAGGTTTTAAGGGACACAGTCAGCTTCAGGCAACTGCTGTTCCACTGCACCTGATGACTCTGATGGTCCCTTCTGTGCCTAAGACACTCCTGTGACCCCCGCCTACCTGGGAGGCTCAGCCGGACCTCTGGGACCTTCCAATGCCAGTTCCAGGCCTTGGACAGGCAACAGTCCTGCGGAGCCATGTCCTGTAGCAGAAAGGACAAAGGACATCCCCCCCACAGACACACACAGCCTGGCCTAGGCAGGGATGCAGCTCCTAGTCCTCCAAAAGGATTGGGGGATGATTTAAAGAGACAGAGAACACTTTTGCCACATTTTCAGGCACGTCCTCTTCCAGCAAGGCCTGCTCAGACCCTCATGGAAATCCAAACAACACCCCCACCTCAACCCCACTACAGCCCCTGCCTGTCACTGCCATGTGTCCCTCTTCCCCATCCTAACCTCACTTCTTAGGTGGCCTCTAGTCACTGCCTCCATTTCTTCCCCTCTCACTCCCGCCTCCACCCTCTGCAGTCTGGCTTCTGCCTCCTCCCCTCCCCGGAAACACCAATCAGCAAGTCACTAGTCGCTTCCACGTCATTGAACCCACAGTACATTCTTCAGGTGTCTTCTGAAAATCCGGAATTATCTGATATTGACACTGACGACATCTTGGGCTTTTGTGACAGACCCCGCCTCGGCTTCCTCCCACCTCTCTGACTGTGGCTCTGTCTTCTCTGTAGCCTCAATATTCTCTCCCAGGACACTAACTGCACGTGGGCCTCAAGTCTTGGTCCTGGGCCTTCCTGTGTTCCCCTCTCTGTCCTCCTCCCTCTTCTCTGTCGTCTTCCCACCTTCCGTGTCACCTACGTGCCACTGACTCCCAAAGTCACATCCCGAGGCCAAATGTCCCTCTGACTACCGACCCGTGAATGCAGCTGCCTCTGTGACATCTCAGCCTGAGCGTGTGAGAGACCTCTCCACCCCACATGCAGAGAACCAGTCCGGATCCTCCCGCCAGAGCCCTGGCCCTTCCGCCATCCAGATCTCCACCCCCTCCCTCTCCCTCCACTCAACTCCCCACCACGCTCTGTGCCTGTGGGTCTTCTTCGGGTCTCCACACTCTGTCCTCTTCCCTCCGTCCCCAGGGTCACCACTGTCCTCAGCCTTCTCCCTGGCATTTCACACGGTCCCTGAGCTGGTTTCCCTGCTGAAACTACTTCAGTGCTTTCCCTCATGTTCAAAGAAAGGTCACAATTCCTGGCCTGGCCTCTGAGGCCCTGTGTGCTGTGGCTCTGTTCCTTCTCCAGCCTTGTCACCCTTCGGCTCCCCTTTGCTCTCAGGAGTGACTGGCATCTTTCCACTGGCATCCTTATGTGGTACATGACCTGCTCCTTCCTACCCCAGGAAGTTTACACATATTGTCCCCAACTTTTTTTTAAAAAAAAATTAATTTTTAGGCCGGGCGCGGTGGCTCAAGCCTGTAATCCTAGCTCTCTGGGAGGCCGAGGTGGGCGGATCCTTTGAGCTCAGGAGTTCGAGACCAGCCTGAGCAAGAGCGAGACCCCATCTCTACTATAAATAGAAAGAAATTAATTGGCCAACTAATATATATACAAAAAATTAGCTGGGCATGGTGGTGCATGCCTGTAGTCCCAGCTACTTGGGAGCCTGAGGCAGCAGGATTGCTTGAGCCCAGGAGTTTGAGGTTGCTGTGAGCTAGGCTGACGCCACGGCACTCACTCTAGCCTGGGCAATAAAGTGAGACTCTGTCTCAAAAAAAAAAAAAATTAATTTTTAGAATTTTTTCTTTAGAGATGAGGTCTCAGTATATTACCCAGTTTGGTCATGGAGACCTGCCTCAAGTGATCTTCCCACCTTAGCCTCCCAAAGTGCTGGGATTACAGGTATGAGCCACCTTGCAGACCTGTCACCTGTTTTGTGCAAGAGGTCGTTGCCCCCTAAAACCTATCATCCCTTCAATGTCAGCCCTTGGCCACCGCCTCAGAAAAGGCCCGAGGGTTCCCCTATTATATATTCTCAGCCAACTCTCCTTCCTAGACCCGATTATGGTTGTAACTTTACAAGTTTCTGTGTGATCCGTGATTACTGGACTCTACTGGACTGTAAGATCCACGAGGGCTGGGATGGTGCCAGTCCCTCCCACAGCTGTGTCCCCAGTTCCTGACACAGTGCTGGGAACACAGCAGCCTCTCCATGAATATTTGTGGAATAGAGGAATAAAAACTCATCGTTTTCTTTTTCCTGAATCTCTACCATTTCATTTGCTACTTTGGATCTAGTGAAGTATCCTGGCTAGTTTTTGAGCTATTTCTGTCATAAAGAAGAGCAGAGCTGCTAAACGGAGTGACAATGGGGTCAAGGACTAAGTACCAGTTAAATGCATTTCCTCTCAGGAGAGTGTTTTCATTACAAACGTGGAATGAAGTCAGGTGTGGTGGTGTGTGCCGGTAATCCTAGCTACTCAGGAGGCTTAGGTGGGAGGATCACTGGAGCCCAGGAGGGCGATAGAGTGCGACCTTGTATCTATTAGAAATATAAATACTTTAAGAAAAGTAGTGACGTGTTTCGCACTTTAGCCATGATAGGAGATGGGAGCCATGTTGGAGGTGGGAGACCCTTTCCCGTGTCACTCACATCAGCCCCCAGCCCCCAGCCCCCAGTCCTCCTTAACTAGGGCTCAGGCCAGAGCTGGGTGTGGGCTGTGACTGGGAGAAGAGCCAGACTTGTACTGACAATGAGTGGCCGCAGCGTCAGGGACAATGCACGGGTCCTCCCTGAGCCTCACCGACTTCGTGTTCACTAGCTCAGCTGTGTTGACTGAGTATTTCTGCAGGGCACACTGTGTGCCAGGCACAGAGCTAGGACTGGGGGTAGAGAGGAGACCGGGACTGACATGGTCCCTGCCCTTGCGTGGGGGAGACAGAGGAGCAGGAGATGACAGGCGACACGGTAGGTGCTCTGAGAGGAGGAAGTACTGGGGGAGGACAGGGGAGAGCCTGACCCAGCCTGTGGGGGGAGGGGATGTGCCCTGAGCCCACTCTTAAGGCATAAGTAGGACCCACCCTTGTCACAGGGGGTAGGGGACTCTGAAGGAAGGGCTTTTGAGCAGAAGGAGCAGCATGAGCAAAGGCACGGAGACAGGAACCTGCACGGAGTGTGGGGGAACAGCGGGGAGTTCTGCTGTGCTGTACGCGGTTGGCGTTGCCGGGAGCAGAGGCTGGAAGGGGAGGCCTGGGCCTGTAGTGGCAGCTGGGACTCCATGGCCAGGCAACGGGGAGGGCTCTGTGCACGCCTTTCACAGGGAAGTGACATGTTTGTGGTTAGGAAAGGTCCCTTGGCTGATGTTGGTTTTTTGTTGTTGTTTGTTTGTTTGACATGGGGTCTCACGCTGATTCCCAGCCTGGAGTTCGCTGGCATGATCATTGCTCATGGTGAACTTGAGTTCCTGGGCTCAAGTGATCCTCCTGCCTCAGCCTTATGAGTAACTAGGACTCTAGGCATGCACCACTCTACCTGCCTAACTTTTTCCAAAAAAGTCTCTGTGCAGAGAGGGTCTTGCAATGATGCTCAGGCTGATCTCAAACTCCAAGCTTCAACTAATCCTCCTGCCTTGGCCTCCCAAAGGGCTAGGAATATAGGTGTCAGCCACCGTACCTCGTCCCTTGGCTGCTGTGTTGAGGACACACTATAGCTAGAAACCCACACGGAAGCACTCCCCAGTCAGATATTGGGGACAGGGACATTTCTGAGAGTAGCACTTCTGGGGAGCAGTCACATATCTGGAAAATGTTTGCTCCGGCAATAAGCCACTGTCGCATACCTAGGCAATAAATAGGCCTATACTGATTTGGCACTAAGTCCTATATTTATTTAGTGGGTTAACACTCGATGTATCTAAAAACCTACTGTATGCAGCGGAGATAACTTGGGGGGGTGTAGGGGAGCATGGCGGGATCATGTCTTATATATCCCCCAGGAACTCGGCCACCCATCTGACACAAGGCCGCCCCTGCACTTCCTGGCCAGAAATGTCCACAAGGAGGGAAGAAGTATACAGAAGGCAATTGTTTGTTTTACATTATTTTTTTCTCTTTTTGCTTTTTAATTTGAAATTCTTTCAAGTTCACAGAAAAGCTGTAAGATTTGTACAAAGAACCCTGTACAACTCCAGTGTGAAAAGTCTCTGTCCCCTGAGGGTGCCTCCAGCCCTTCCTGAGCATGTCAGGCTGCCTTTCTCTCGGCCACCAGGGAACCTGAGGAGTCTAGAGGATACCCTAGGCCAGGAGGACGGGAGATGGTCCCGAGTGACCTGGAGGGCGGCAGGAAGACGCTGGGGCCTAAGGGAAGTACTAGGGCAGGAGGGGCTGCCCTGGGCCGAGGTAGCCAAAGGTCCACTGTGTACCTCAGCTCAGAGCCAGCCCATTGCCATCCTACCTGATTGCATCAGCCACCTCCTTGGGGTTCAGTGGGGACACTCAGCCCAGTGGGGAGTCAAGCCAGAGTCACCTCACAGACAGACCCGGAGGCAGGGAGGTGTCATGTGTTCCCTAGATGCCTCATCACCTGTCAGAAAAAATGGACACTCTCCATGCCTGGGACAGAGAATAGGCCCTGAGTGTCCTTGGCCCCTGTGGTAGTTAGTGCAGTGTCGGTGAAATATTTTTGATAAGACTCGTACTGAGAAATGCACTTTTCATTATGACGCAGTACACACAGTCATACTCACACACACACACACGATAGTACTATGAAACTTTCAATAAAACCGACCACATATGACACACTGGTATTTTCCATTCTTTTCTTTTCTATTTTATTAAAAAAGACAATGCTTGATGTTAGAAACCACTAATAGCCTTCAACTCACTGTTTGAAAGACACTGAATTAGGATGCTCAGATTGCAGGACAGAGAGATTCACAAGAGCTAGTAAAAAACATAAGATCATCTATGGTGGCAGAGAGGACAGAGAGGTGGTTACCTTTGGGGACATTGACTGGGTTGCATTAGGAGGGAGCCTTCCAGGGGCAGCAAATGTCCTACATCCTGAACTGGGCACGTGTACACAGGCGTATGCTAAAACATGTGCAACGTGATCCACACAGGTAAGATGAGCATACTGTATTACAGTGTCACAGAGATGTATCATGGACTCAAGCACAAAAGTGCACCTGGGCTCAGGGTGGGACAGGACCCGGGGCAGCCACCTAGTGTGGTCACTGGGGTACAGGGCTGTGACCTCAGGCAGGTGTGAAACCTGGCTCTGCTGCTTCATAGCTGGTGACTGTGGGAAAGCAGTGTCGCCTTTCTGAGCCCCATGTCCCTCATTTTGAACACGGGGTGGCGTGCGCTAAGACGGTGCGTGGCTAGTGGATAGCAAGCCGCTGCTCTGCACCTTGCACCCCCGAGGAGTTCAGTAAGTGGGGATGGCGCGGACTGTCAGCGTCCCTCCTCTCCCTCCCTGTGCACCTGCTGCAGTGTCCCCTCTGCAGACGCCTGGCTCTGCTGTTCTGCTCCGCAGGGTGGAAAGTAGTGCTCTGTGGCTGCCAGTCCTCATGCCACAGTTCCAGCTACAGCCGCACACTGCATGTTCCTCAGTCCCAAATCCAAATTCTGGAGAGCAGCAGCCTGACTGATCCACCTTGGGTGAGGTGTCCACCCCTTCTCCAGTAGCCATGGCGGGGGAGGGGAGGGAGGACAAGCTGGGGCCCAGCATTCGACACATGGTTGTCTGGGGGCTGCTGGGGCTCCATTGTGTCCCCCACCAGAGATGTGCTGAAGTCCCACCCCAATCGAGCTCAATGTGATCTTACTTGGAGAATGTGATTATTATTTGGAGGGTCTTTTTATTGGTAATCAAGTGGAGGAGCTCAGGGAATTTCACCTAGAAATATGACTCCTTCCGATGAGGAGAATTTTGAATTAAGGGCCCTTAGAGATCAACCAGCCCTGGGAAGGGGCTTTCCCTTCATCTGCAGAAACCAGAGGTATCCATCAGAAGAACAATGCACTTCCCTTTTCTTTCCTGTTATATCTTCATATTGCAAGAAAGGAAATCAAGAATGCAACAGACCTGGCCCAAATCATTTTAAACTCTTGTCTCTCCGCTTAATTTAATTTGCAAAGAAAATCACCTACAAGTCAGTATGTTTTCCCCATCCATTCATCCTCCCTAGCAATTTATTGCCCCTAAACAGAATTACATCTATTCTTCCTCTCCCCCTCTCCACTGAGAGGAGTATATATAAATTTCTGGCCCCCATTGGGATGTGGGGTCATCCCTGTATGATTCTTCCCTTGCTCAACCTAAATAAACTGGTTTGTCTCATTAATCTGCTTAAGTGTGAGTTGGTCTTTCAGGGAACTTTCCGGCGAAAGGGTAAATTTCCCGCTTGTCCCCACACACGGTAGAATAGAGTGGTGCATGTACAAGCCACGGAGCACCAAAGATTGCTGCGAAACCACTGGAGCTCATGAAAGGAAAGGAAGGATTTCAGAGGGAGCTGGCCCTGCTATTGTAACACAGGGAATGGCCTGGGGGATAATGGCAAAGAAATTTCCTGTGTCCTTAAAACTTTCCCCACTGTTTTTAGGACCTGCATCCTTGAGGCAGCTTAAGGCTTCCAGGTGCTAATACTCCTAGGTGGTGCCCGTCCCCACCTAGGCGGCTGGACCCTTCACAGGCTATGTCTGTCACAGAGATGGGACAATTAGAATAGTTAACTACAGAAATTGCCTGAAGCTGGGAACCCTCCCTTTAAAAGCTGTTTTTCTGCCTATGTTCAGGAAATTTGGGATTTGGAGATGAGAAGGTCTACCAGTTTTCTTTCTTTGCAAAATAAATTCTCTTTCCTTCTCCTAAAACTGCTTGTCCTTCTGTATCTGACTTGGCCTTGAGGAAAAGTGGCTGAGCTTTTGTAGCAGATTTTGGCATCCCCGGGTGGGCGCATCGGCTTCCCAGTAGAAAGGCATCCTGTGACTGCTGGAAGAGGCAGAGACAAGCTATGAGTCAAGCCATGGGTGGAAATATCGCCTTTTGGGGTAAGAAAGAAATGAATTCCTAGCACGTGCTCTGGTGCAATTAGCTCCAAGGAGCGTCATGTCTTTCTGCCCGAATGGATGCTATTCCAACCAGCCTGATTTGAGGGGAAGGAAACAGATTTGGAAGCATTGTGACAGCTGGGAGAGCAGCGGCCCATTATTGTGTGGGAACAGAGTGCAGCCTGAGGCCGAATGCCCTCTGCTGAAATTGTAACTCGGGGCTCCACATGTGCCACTTCCACTATGGGGTCATTGACGTCTATGCAGTGGCCGTGGTCACCCTGCTAGACCCGCTGCCACACGTGACCACTGCTGCTGCTGCTGCTGCGAGGGGTAGTGGGGAGACAAGACTTGAACTCTAGGGCCCCAGACCCACTAGGTTACAACACCGGAGAGAATGGTCTCTTCCGCAAGCAGAAAACTCAATTTGGCCAGGGAAACTCTATAACTAGAGGGGAAGAAATCATATAGACCCAGTATGCTTTCTGTAAAAACAAAGGACACTAACAAGATCTTTGTCCAGAAATTACAAAAGCATCCAGATAGTAAGAACCTCCCAGGAGAGAAAAAGGTTTTCTTTAAGTTCAGGACTCAGATCGCAAAGAAGTGGGCTGAAGCCCCTGCCTCCAACATCCCCACAGCAGCCCTGGGAGAAATGGAGAGTGGGGATCCAATTGGTGCCCACCTGCATGCTCAGAAACAGTCCTTTCCCCACCCCCAACACAGCCCCGTCCCGCGTGGTCCCCTGCACTCAGGGAGCCAGGCAGAGAGCACTGGGCGAGGGGCCAAGCAACAGTGCGGCAGCTACACACACGCTGCAGAACGTGAGTGGTAGGAAGGCTTAGACGGGATCTGTGAACCTGCAATCGGACAGAACTTTTCTGGGGTTCCCGTCTGGGTCCCAGGCTCCGGACTGATGGTAAAGCCCTTGTACGAGGCCCCTAAGGGAACAGCTCCTGGGTTTTCCTGATTGCAAATAATATGAAAAACAAGGAATGAGCCTCAGAGTCTCAGTATACATGCCGAGAGGCATCCCAAGCCCAGTGACAGGGTAAAGCCACTGAACCATATTGCCCCCTTGATAACTCGTTATTAAAGACTGTGTCTGTTCTCAACCCTGCCACCCTTTTGCCTTTCCAACATGACTGCTTAGAGGTTCTGGAGACTGTATGTCAGCAGGATGGATCTGTCAGATCAGCCGCTGCCAGAGCAAGACTGGGATCTTCTCACTGGTGGAACAGCTGCATGGACAACGAGGGGCTGGATGTGCGGTGAGCACAGCAGTGGCACTGCCACCTGGGACTTCAGACCAGGAAGCTTGAGGGACAGTACTCAAGAACAAACAGGTAGACATGTATATGTTTTCATGATGGCCCGTGCCATTTGAAAGGCGTCTCCTGACAGCCGAGATAAGAATATTAAGTGTGCCACTGAAATAACGGCCTTCATACGGCCGAGGCTGAGCCCAAGCAGGTGGCAACATGGCAAGAGGAGTCACAGTACTGACAAAGCTGCTCAGAAGGCCACTCGACACGATCTGTTCTCTGAAAGCCACTGGAGGCAATGTGTTTTCTGGGGCCTTGATCCCCAGCTGGATTTAGATCCCCTTTGAGTCTGAAGACTGGGGCTCTGTGCCTTTTGGGATGGCACAGGTAAGTGGACACAAATTTCTCATGGACTTGTTCTCCTACTACTTGGAACTTTGGTCCGGCCACTTTTGAGGCACCTACGCACCTTAGACATGTGAAGCATTGATGGGTTTGGGGAACCTCATTTGGGAAAACCCCATCTACAGCGACTGTTCGTGTGCTAGCCTTGATGGATGTGGTGAGACTCCATGGGAAAGATGCTGTGTGCAGCAACCTGTGTATGTGCTTGAGGAGGTCCAAGGACAGAAAGGAGGCCCGCTGCACAGGGCCCAACCCTTTGGATGATTGCCAATTTCACTTGGTATCAGTGGATATCTTCTCAGGCTGAGAATGGATAGAGTGTCTAAACCTGCGGGATGGGCTCCTACCAGGAGCTGCTGGCTCAGGGTAGGGCCTTCGCCGACTTCCCGTGCATGTACGCCAACAGAGCAGGAACGAGTCTCGGAGTACAATGGGGTGAGGGACATTAGCAGTCCAGGGAAAGAGGCGAAGCAGGTATAAAATGACATACTGGTGATGGACGCCGTGGACAGGCAGCAGCGGAGACAACTCAACAGCCCCTTCTTCTACAGCGAGGATGTCAACAAGCTCCACGGCCAAGTAGGGAGGGCCCTGGAAATGGACGAGGCTCATATGCCTCATCGTTGACAGGGCCCAGGAGTCCAAGGAGCCCTGGGCACTTCACTAGGTGACTACTCCATAGCGGTGTTGCCTCCTGCAGTCTGCACCTGGATCTACTGCACGGTGTGCTGTGGTCACCCGTGAAGGTCGAGTGCAGCCTCAGTGGGAACCTGGGGATACGGTGGACTCAATGATCCCACAGGTCTAGCTGTTCATAGGTTTTCTTCCTCCATACAAAGCAATAAGGGACATGCTTTTGAACCAGACATAATCCAACAACTCACAAAAGTAGAATAGGGTGTTGCTGTTTGTCCCCCTCTGAATAAGGGTATCTCTCAGAAGCAGGCTTAAGTTACACCCCTAAGAAAGAGTTTATGAGAGACCCTTCCTAGCACCCTGAGGTAAGTCTAGTAATACAACCAGGAGTAGGAGCAGGGTAAAGCAATGTGCCAGATGAGTGGGTCAGGCACTAACCACTGTGTATGAGTTCTCCTCTTTCAGGTCTCTATCCCAGTTGGAAATAAAGAAGTATAAGAAACCCTATGAAGTGCCTCTAACAGCTCATATCTCATTGAAGTTGTCAGAAATAAAACTCTGGGTCCATCATAACAAAGTAAGGGGGTGTCCCATGGAAGAAGTAAACCAAGCCCCCGGGGGAGGGGCCAGCATTTCGTGACCTAAAGTTATTGTTTAAGGAAGGAAAAAAATGAAAACGTTAATATTGTTTTGCTAACCTTTCTTTGACTATTTGTTCTGTCTATAGGATGGAAAGACAACTCCTTAGTGAGGATTTCCCTGGGCTATCGCCTTTTCTGCTGATCTGTATCTGTCATGTGTATACGATTTCTGAATTTTCAGAAGCTCTTTCCTCCATCGCCTACAGGGTGCTTTCCTCCCCGGCCCTGTATCCGATATTGCCTACAAGGCAACAGTCCATTTTGCCTTGCCAGTCCTCGCTGTTGTAGTTATCGCTTTCTCTTCTGTTGTTGTAAACTGCCGAAGCTCAGAAATGACATACATAAGTATAAAGCTTCCATCTGTAACATGGCCCCCAGTTCACCAGGAAGTAGCAGGGTGAGTACGTTGCCCCTCTTCCTCCCACATACATGGAAAGGAAATACTGTGAGTGGGGAATATGTAACAGAGGGAGTGGCCTGAAAAATAAATGGCAACGAGATTTGCTGTGTTCTTAAAACTTCCCAAACTCTTTTTGGACCTGCATTCTGGCCTGCATACCTGAGACAGGTTAAGTATTTTGTTAAAACTCCCAGGTAGCAACATGCCCCCCAGGTGGCTCACTGGCCTGTTCACAGGGTTTGGCTTTGGCAGAGATGGGACGATTAAAATAGTTAACCATAGTAACTGCCAGAAGCCGAGATCCCTCCCTTGAAAAGCTCTGCTTTTGTCTGTAAGAGTAGCGTTGCAGAAACGGAAGAAGAAAATAAAAAAATTAAAAAAGATGAAAATTTTAATTTAAAGAAAATAAATAAAAAGCTTTGCTTTTCTGACTATAATCAGGACATTTGGGATTTTGAGATGAGAAGGTCTACTATGTTTCCTCCTTTGCAAAGTAAACTCTCTTTCCTTCCTCTTCAAACTGCTGGTCCTTATTCTTCTTATTCAGCCCTGTGGACAAGTGGCCAGGCTTTCAGAAACAACATCCCTTTGGCTTTTAGACTCCACAACTGTGAGACAAGAAATTCCTGTTGTTCTCAGTCACCCAGAGTGTGCTACTTAGTTGCAGCTGCCCTGGGAAGCCAGTGCAGGGCCTGTCCTTGTGGACGTAGAGAAGTGGCCCCCCGAGAAGGGACGGGGTGGCTCCAGTACAGGCAGACACCAAAAGAATGACAGATATTCTCAGCAACCCCTTGTAGACCAGGGTCCCCTGCAGTGGCTTTCCTTACAGGTCCAGCCCACGGGGCTTGGTGACACAGTGTCCCCAGCCAGCTGTCCCCAAGTAGACTCAATAGGGCGCTGCTGCTCCCAGCGCTGCATGGCCACGGGAACTCTGCTCCCAAGGGTTCCTGTAGCACATCCAGCTCACACTTCTGCCCCAGGCTTGGGGGTGGCACACAGGGTGTGTGAGTGTATGTGGGACACGCAGTTGAGGGTCAGGCTTCAGAAGGGAAACACCAAAATTTCAAGTACAAACTTGACTCCAGTAGGGCCTACATTCACATACGGTAGCACCTTTCTCATTGCTGTCCAATTCCCAAGTATACCTTCATCAAATCATCATCAACAAACACTTATTGTGTGTCCGTTATTTCCAAGACACTGTGTTAAGCCTCAAGAGGATCTTTAGTCTTACTGAGGGACAGAAACAAAGACCTTATTTCTTGGAGAGGCGTAGCATGCTCAAGAATGGAAAGACTCAGTCTCATAAATATGTCACTTAGGGCATATACAATTTATACTTAGAGTTTTTTAAAAAAACATGTGTGGCATCAGACTATAAATACTGGTTTGCAATATCTTTCTCATTTAGCAGTATGCCTTTGTGTGAACTCTATGTCAGTGCACATAGTAATTTACATACAGAACAGGTGATGTGGAGATGTTGGCAAGGATGAAGATGAAAGGTAGCGCTTGTACACTATTGGTGGGAATGTAGATTAGGACAGACCAGCAAGGAGATGTCTCTAAGAACTAAAAGGAGCCCTACGATATGATCCAGTCATCCCACTACTGGGGATCTACACAAAGGAGAAGGAACCCGTGTACTAACAAGATACCTGCACTTGCATGTGTATCACAGCACTATGCATAATGGCAGACATATAGAATCAACCTACCCATCAATGGGGGATTGGATAAGGAAAATGTGGTATAGATACACAATGGAATAGTATACAGCTATAAAAAAGAAAGAAATCATGTCTTTGGCAGGAACATGGGAGGAACTGGGGGCCACTATCCTCCGTGAAACAAGTCAGGCACAGACAGGCACACACTGCACGTTCTCACTCATAAGTGGGAGCTAAATAGCGTGTGCACATGGAAGCAGGGTGTGGACTGATGGACAGGGGAGACTTGGAGGAGTGGGGGTGGATGAAGGAGGTTGTTGGGTGGGTACACTGTGCTCTGTGTCAGTGAGGGAAGCCCTGAAGCCCTGACGTAGGGCATCACCACAGTAGAATGGATCAGTGTAAAAATTGCACTTATACCCCAGGCTATATACAAATAACAGCCGAGCAAGAGCCCGTCTTTACCCAAAATACAAAGATTAGCCAAGCATGGTGGCTCATGCCTATAGTCCCAGCTACTTGAGAGGCTGCGTGAGGAGGATTGCTTGAACACAGCAGTGAGTTATGATGACACCACTGCACTCTAGCCAGGCAACAGAGCAAGACCCTATCTCAAAAGAAAAAAAAAAAACCCTAAACGACAACAAACAGTACAAAACCCACAACCTTCTTAGCTCACTATCCCCATTTATCAACTACCCCCCTTCTGTGTCTTCCTTTGCACCAGGTCACCCTGGATTTCAACTTCTCTTTCCTGGCAGTCTCTACTTCCTCAGCACCCACCTTGACCCATGGACACATTCCACTAAAGCTCACACCCTGCCAAGCCTCAGAATCCACACTTGCCAACACAGGACCACATTCATAATTTGCGGGTCCCAGTGCAAAGTCAAAATGTGGGGCCCGTGTTCAAAGCTGCATTTGTTTCCTAGAGTTATTGCAACAAATTGCGATGAACTGGGCAGCTTAAACCAACAGAAAGTTATTCTCTCACTGCTCTACAGGTCAGATGACATGAATCAAGGCCTCAGCAGGGTGGGTTCCTTCTGGAGGCTCTGAGAGAGAGTCTGTTCCAGCCTCTCATCCAGCTTCTGGTGGCTCTAGGCAGCCCTTGGTGCACATTGGCCTGTGTCACATCACTCCAATCTTTGTCTCCATCTTCCTGTCACCAACTCTGTGGGTCTTTCCCCTTTCTGTTCACTTCGTAGGACACTTGTCACTGGATTTAGGGCATTCTCTACTTGAATACGACCTCATCACAAGTTCATTACCTTAACTACATCGGCAAACACCCTTATTCCAAATAAGGCCACCTTCTGGGTGGACATATCTCGAGGGAGAGGGTCCATATCCACTGAAAAAAGCCAGTAAGATGGTCAAGACAGTCACAGAAGAGCATTAGAGCCATTGCAGGACCCTGCTGAGAGTGGGGCCCCGTTCAACCCCACAGGCCACACACCCATGACACCAGGGTATGCCAGGGTCATCCATGTCCGCCCTTCCTGTCATCAAATTCAGCAGAGCTTCTGGTCTTCGTCTTACTGGGCCACTTGGCACCATTGGACACAGTTGATCACTCCGTCCTTCTTACTGTTGCTTCCCTTGGCTTCCAGGACACTCAGCTCTCCCGGTTTTCCTTTTATCTCCCTGGTCGGCCAGTCAGTCCTCGGTGCCTTCTGCTGGCCCTGCTGTCTCCATGCGCTACAGTCAGGAGGTTGGAGAGCCACGGGGCTCGTGCTCGTGCACTTCTCTCTGTGCACGTGCCTCTTTCAGGGTCTCATGGGGTCCCAGGGCTTTCAACATCCCCTCTGCACAGACGCCTGCTGCTCTGACCCCTCCTCTGAGCTCCAGACACACAGACCCAGTTGCCGGTTCAACAGCCCCCCTTGGAGGTCCAACAGGCTTCTCCAACTTAGCACATCCTCAACGAAGTCAACCCTGTTGCTTGGGTGAAAATCTTCCAGTCATCTAGTGCCTGTATTTTGACATTGCAGTATCAGCAAATGCTTTTCATCCCACCTAGAATGAGATCTGCATTCCCTGCAATGGCCCACAAGGTCCCTTGTGAGAACATGACTGAGTCCTCCCCTACCTCACCCACCTCATCTCCTACCAACACCACCTCACCCCATCTTCCCTCTTGCTGCTTAGTATACTAAGGTAACACTAAGCATGTTCCTGCCACAGGGCCTTTGCACCTGCACCTCCTACGGCCCACCTGATCTCTCCCATCCACTCACTGGGTGGGCTCCCTCACTCTGTTGCGTCCTGCTCCAATGTCACCTGGACAGAGAGGCCTTCCCTGACCACTCTGTCTGACATAGCACTGTCTGGTCCCTCTCTACTCCCATCCCTTTCTTCGTGCTTACCATACATATATTGTATATTCATTTACTCCATGTATCTGTCCTCAACTGGAATATAGGTGCCATCAGTTTAGGGATTTGGTATTTTTTTACTACTGTTATCTCCATCACCTAGCACAGTGTGTGACACATGTGTGTTCAATCAAAGAACGAATCAATCTGATAGTATTGCTCTCCTAATTTAAAATCCCACAACTTTTAATCTCATCTCTGCCTTTGCCCATGTTGATCCTTCTGCTTGGAATGCCATTCCTCCTAGTGATCCCTGAAAACTATTTTTTGTTGTTGTTACAGAGAGTCACAATGTTGCCTGGACTATAGTGCAGTGGCATCATCACAGCTCACTGCAACATCAAACTCCTGGGCTAAAGGGATCTTCCTGCCTCAGGCTCCTGAGCAGCTGGTACCACAGGCACACACCACCACACCTGCCTAATTTTTATATTTTTGGTGGATAAAGGACCTTGCTCATGCTCAGGATGTTACTAAAAGCTTGGCACTTGTCCTCAAGGCTGTATCAGAAAAACAAGCATGAGTGGCTTGAGAAGGAAAGAGTTTATTACTTTGTCATCAAAGGGGGAAAAATGATAGAGTTTCTCTTCAAAAATCCAAATTTTCCCCAACATAAGCAGAAATATTGAGCCATTAAAGGGAGGGCCCCTCAGTTCTAAGCTATTGTGGTAACTATTCTAATCATCCCGTCTCTGCCAAAGACAAACCCTGTGACCTCCGCCAGCCCCACCTGCGAGACTAGTGCCAGGGGTTCGATGGCTGATTCACCAGACCCCTCCCAACCACATGCCAGAGGCAGGTATGCAGGCGTCATTTCTGAAGAAGACTGGGGGAAGTTTTAAAAAAACAGAAATCATCCTTTTGCCTTTATTTAAAAATCAGATAAATCCCTATGATCCAAGGCTGCTCTAGAAATCCTGGCCTCAAGCGATCCTCCCACCTCAGGTCCCAGAGTTCTAGCATTACAGGAGTAAGAACTCCATCCGGCCAGCCTGGGAAACCAGTACTCATCACTCAACAGCCAATGGCCCAATGGCCATCACCTTTCTGAAGACCCTAGTTGCTGGAAGATATACCCATATTTTCTCCTCTATATTGAAAATAACCCAGAAAACAAAAAGCGGCAACAAAAGTCAACTAGAATCACATATTTCCTTGTCTCCGCCTAGACAACAACTTTCCTGGAGGGAAATTATTTTAACAGATGGGCAGTTAATATTTTTTCTTATTTATTTATTTTTATTTTCATTTAAAAAAAGAAAGGCTGCCCACACTTGTCCCTAATCCTTGCCCAGGGGCCATGCTCATCTTCTCTGTATTCTTCCTATTTTGCTACATGCACTGCCCAAGCTAACTCCACTTTTATTTCCTAGGTGGAAGCTGCATGTAGGAAGCCGGTGAGTCGCCAGGGGGCAGCAGAGCGCTCCGCGTCACACCGAAGCTTTCAGCACTGGGAACACGCGTCACGCCGGCCGGGCGCGGTGGCTCACGCCTGTCGTCCTAGCTTTCTGGGAGGCCGAGGCGGGCGGATAGCTGCTGCTTCAGGGGTTCGACACCAGCCCGAACACTGCCTGAGCACAGTCAGACCCCGCCTCCAAATCTAAAAAAAAAACTAAAAAAGGCAAAAAAAATACACAAAAACCAACAAAACAGCCGGGCGCCCTGGCAAGCGCCTGTAGTCCCAGCTACCTGGGAGGCTGAGGCAGAAGGATCGCTCACAGCCCAGGGCCTGGAGCTTGTGGTGACCCGCCCTCGCTGCACTCCGCCCAGGACGCCGAGTGACACTCTGTCTCCACAAAAAAATACATGGAAACAGAAAAAAACAAAAGGGCAAGCTTGCATATCCCCCTCCCCCTCCCCCTCTTTTCAATACAACAACAATCTTTTCAGTCACTCTTCTCTTTTCACTTCATCATTACTCGCACATACAAAACTCTTCCTCACATCAAATACTCTCACACAAGAGAACTCAAACTCACAAGTAGACACAAAACCCACACTCTCTGCATTACACCCCTTACCTCACAACACACCCACACCCTCCTCACCCTCACCCTCACCCCTCATGCGCTGCCCTGCACGTGCCCTACCCTACACACACACCCATGCTCAACACTCACTCAACATGCTCCCCTCACTACTCTGCTCCTTCTTTACACCCTATGCCCACACTGCACTCCACACCCTGCTCCACACTCACACACGCGCTCACCCAACCTCTTCGCTTAGGGCTCGCTACCACTCCCTGCTACACATACACCACACTTTATTCACACACTCACCCGTTCACAGACACTTGCCTTGTTGACACATCTTTCCCATTGTCAATTCTGCTGCTATAAACATTACAGTGTAAGTGTTTGTCGTACAATGGCTCTTTGTCCTATGGGTAAATACCCACTAGTGGAATTGCCGGATCAAATGGGAGATCTACTTTTTAGTTCTTTCATGTACCTCCTTGCTACTTTCCATACAGGTTGTCCTAGTTTGCACTCCTACCAGCAGTGTATGACTGTCCCTTTCTCTCCACATCTTCGCCAGCATCTCCCGTTGTAGGACTTTGGGATAAAAGCCATTCTCACTGCAGTTAGGTGATATCTCACCATACAAGAATCAGTCTTATTCCATGTGCCAATAAAGGACCAGCCACCAGATTTACACACAACTGGCCATCACCCACTACAATGGCAATATTTCAAACAGAAATAAGACGTTAAATCTAGGCTCAGCCATTTACCTTATGCCCCTTGAGCTGCTTGCAATCTATCTGACCCCCAATTTCCTCATGAGCTATGGATACTTGCTTCCCACTGCCACATCCTCACATGGTTGTTGTAACAACTAAGAGTGATAACTAAGGTCAAGGCTAAAATGCCTGGCACATGCTAAGTGTTTGCATGGAAAACATCACTATTACCATAGAAAGAACCAAGGGAACAGTTACTGAACACAGATTATGTGCTCAAGATTTTGAATCCTTAAAGCAACATAGTTAGGAAGGATGAGAGGTTAAATGAGAGGTTGAATGACAGCTGAGGGGTTAAATGACATGCCTAAGGCCACACAGTTAGCTACAAGAATAGCACCTCACACTGAGCAGGTACTTGCCCTGTGCCAGGCACTCAGTGCTCTGAGCATCTGCATGGCTTATGTGCCTCTTACAAAGGTGCTAACCAGTGGGTATCATCATTATGCCTGTTTGACAGAAAAGGAAACTGAGGCACAAGGAACTGAGGCCACAGTCAGAATGTGGAGTATGAGTGTGGAGCTGGGGTGAGAGCTGAGGCAGTCTAGCTCCGGAGCCTGAGTTCTGACGGCCACGCCACCCGGCAGAGGTGGAGTTTCACCTGAGGTCAAGCTGAGACAGAGCCCAGGCTCTTTCCACCACCCTACGCAGCTTCTGAGCTAGTGTCACCGAGAGCTCCGCACTTGCCTTCAGGGCCACATCAGAAGAATGAGGACAAGGGGTTTGAGGAGAAGGAAACAGGAGTTTATTAATTTGCTGGACAATGAGGAGGAAGGAGAATCTTGTGTGAAATGCCATTGTCCTAACAACAAGCAGAAATACAGAGCTTTTGAAAGGGACACCATCCACTTCACGCAACTGCTCTTCAACTACAGTTGATGACTCTTGGTGATTCCATGTCTGCCCAAGACGATCCTGCGACCTCCGTCTACTTGGGAGGCCCACTCGGGCCTCGAGGACCTCCCAGACCTTCCCCTGCCAGTTCCAGGTCCTGGGTAGGCCACCAGTTCTGCAGAGCCGTGTCCTGTATCACAAAGGGCAAGAGACATCCCTCCAGCCCCACCCCCGGCCTTAGGCAGGGATGCAGGTCCTAGTTCACCCGAGTAGTAGGGGACAGTTTAAGGAGACAGAAAACATTTCTGCCACATTTTCAGGCACTTTCCTCTGTTGCAGTGGCTTGCAGCAAGGCCTGCTCAAAACTCTCATGAAAATCCAGATCATCTCCCGACCATGACCCAATTACTGCCCCCTCCTGTCACTGCCATGTGTCCCTCTTCCCCATCCTAACCACACTTCTTAGGTGGCCTCTAGTCACTGCCTCCATTTCTTCCCCTCTCACTCCCTCTACCCATTCCAGGGTGGCTACTGTCACCTCCCTCCCACACAGACAGCAATCAGCAGGGTCACTAGTCACTTCCACGTCACTGAACCCACAGGGCGTTTTTCAAGACTCTTCTGAGAATCCAGAATGTTCTGATTTTGACATATCATCGGCTTCTGTGACACGACCTCACCTCGGGTCCCTCCCACCTCTCTGACTGCGGCTCTGTCGTATTTGCAGCCTCAATATTCTCCCCCAGGACACTAAATGCACGTGGGCCTCAAGTCTTGGTCCTGGGCCTTCCCTTCTCCCCCTCTCTGTCCTCCTCCCTCTTTTCTGTCATTTTTCCAGCTTCCATGTCACCTACATGCCACTGACTCACAAAGTCACATCCGCAGGCCAAATGTGCCTCTGACCGCAGACCCGTGAATGCGGCTGCCTCTGTGACATCTCAGCCTGAGCGTGTGAGAGACCTCTCCACCCCACATGCATAGAACCAGCCCGGATCCTCCCGCCAGAGCCCTGGCCCTTCCGCCATCCAGATCTCCACCCCCTCCCTCTCCCTCCACTCAACTCCCCACCACGCTCTGTGCCTGTGGGTCTTCTTCGGGTCTCTACACTCTGTCCTCTTCCCTCCGTCCCCAGGGTCACCACTGTCCTCAGCCTTCTCACTGGCATTTCACACGGTCCCTGAGCTGGTTTCCCTGCTGAAACTACTTCAGTGCTTTCCCTCATGTTCAAATAAAGGTCACAATTCCTGGCCTGGCCTCTGAGGCCCTGTGTGCTGTGGCTCTGTTCCTTCTCCAGCCTTGTCACCTCTCGGCTCCCCTTTGCTCTCAGGAGTGACTGGCATCTTTCCATTGGCATCCTTATGCGTCTGGTACATGCCCTGCTCCTTCCTACCCCAAGATATTTATGCACACTGTGCCCTGATGTTTTTTAAAAACATTTTTAACTTAAAAAGTTTTTTTGTAGACAAAAGTTTTCATTTTGTTGTCCACAGTGGTCTTGAACTCCTGGCCTCAAGGGATTTTCTCACCTTGGCCTCCCAAAGTTCTGGGATTACAGGTGTGAGCCACCTTGCAGGCCTGTCACCTGTTTTGTGAAACAGCTCTTTGACCACTATCATCTACTCATACTTTCCATGTCAGCTCCCTGGCCACCACCTTAGAAAACGCCCAAGGGTTCCCCCTATTATGTGCTCTCACCTAACTCTCCTTCCTAGATCCAATTATGGTTGTAACTTTACATATTTCTGTGTTATTCTTGATTATTAGCCTCTATTACACTATAAGCTGCAGGAGACCTGCGATGGTGTCTGTCCTTCCCACAGCTGTGTCCCCAATTCTCGGCACAGTGCTGGGGACACAGCAGATTCTCCACGAATATTTGAGGAAGGAAGGAATGACAATGCATTGTTTTCTTTTTCCTGAACCTCTAATGTTGCATCTGCGTCCTAGGATGCAGTGAACTACCCTGGCTAGTTCTTGAGCTATTTCTGTGAGGAAGAAGAGCAGAGTTCATAAATGGAGTGACAATGGGGTCAAGGACTTACTATCAGTTAAATGTGTTCCCTCTCCTGAGAGTGTTTGTATTAGAGAAGTCAAACATTTCAGGTGAGGTGGCGCACAGCGGTAATCCCGGCTATTCCAGAGGCTGAGGTGGGAGGATCACTTGAGCCCAGGAGGGCGATAGAGTGCAACCTTGTATCTATAACAAAAATAAACAATATGAGGAAAGCAGTGGCATTAGTCACACTTTGGCCATGATAGGAGATGGGAGCCATGCTGGAGGTGGGAGACCCTTTCCCGTGTCACTCACATCAGCCCCCAGCCCCCAGTCCACCTTAACTAGGGCTGAGGCCAGAGCTGGGTGTGGGCTGTGACTGGGAGAAGAGCCAGACTTGTACTGACAATGAGTGGCCGCAGCGTCAGGGACAATGCACGGGTCCTCCCTGAGCCTCACCGGCTTCGTGTTCACTAGCTCAGTTGTGTTGACTGAGTATTTCTGCAGGGCACACTGTGTGCCAGGCACAGAGCTAGGATGGGGGTAGAGAGGAGACCGGGACTGACATTGTCCCTGCCCTTGCGTGGGGAAGACAGAGGAGCAGGAGATTACAGGCGACACGGTAGGTGCTCTGAGAGGAGGAAGCACTGTGGGAGCCCAGGGGAGGGCCTGACCCAGCCTGGGGGGGGGGAGGGGATGTGCCCTGAGCCCACTCTTAAGGCACGAGTAGGACCCACCCGTGTAACAGGGGGTAGGGGACTCTGAAGGAAGGGCTTTTGAGCAGAAGGAGCAGCATGAGCAAAGGCACAGAGACGGGAACCTGCACGGAGTGTGGGGGAACAGCGGGGAGTTCTGCTGTGCTGTACGCGGTTGGCGTTGCCGGGAGCAGAGGCTGGAAGGGGAGGCCTGGGCCTGTAGTGGCAGCTGGGACTCCATGGCCAGGCAACGGGGAGGGCTCTGTGCACGCCTTTCACAGGGAAGCGGCATGTTTGTGGTTTGTAAATATTCCTTGGCTCATGTCGGTTTTTTGTTTTTTCGTGTTTTTGTGGGGTTTTTTTGACATGGGTTCTCATTGCCCAGGCTGGAGTGCTGTGACACGATCCTAGCTTACAGTGACCTTCATTGAGTTCCTGGCCTCAAGGGATCCTCCTGCCTCAGCCTCACGAGTAAGTAGGACCACAAACATGTACCACTACACCTGGCTAACTTCTTTTTAAAAAAATTATTTGGAGAGGGAAGTTCTTGCAATGTTGTTCAGGCTAGTCTCAAACTCCTAGGCTCAAGTAATCCTCCCACCTTGGCCTCCCAAAGTGCTAGGATTACAGGTCTGAGCCACTGTACTTGGCCCCTTGGCTGCTGTGCTGAGGACACACTGGGGCTGGATCTGCAGAGGGAGGCAGTCCTCAGTCAGACCTTAGAGATGGGGACATTTCAGAGGGTAGGACTTCCAGAGAGCAGTCACATATCTGGGAGGTGTTTCCAAAATAAGCCACTGTCACATACCTGGGCACTAAGTCCTATATTGATTTAGTGTGTTAATACTGGATGTATCTAAAAAGTATTGCATGGGCCAGGCGTGGTGGCTCACGCCTGTAATCCTAGCACTCTGGGAGGCCGAGGCGGGTGGATTGCTCAAGGTCAGAAGTTCGAAACCAGCCTGAGCGAGACCTCGTCTCTACTAAAAGTAGAAAGAAATTAATTGACCAACTAAAAATGTATATACAAAAAATTAGCGGGGCATGGTGGCGCATGCCTGTAGTCCCAGCTACTCGGGAGGCTGAGGCAGGAGGATCGCTTGAACCCAGGAGTTTGAGGTTGCTGTGAGCGACGCTGACGCCACAGCACTCACTCTAGCCTGGGCAACAAAGTGAGACTCTGTCTCAAAAAAAAAAAAAGAAAAAAAAGTATTGCATGGCCGGGCATGGTGGCTCACGCCTGTAATCCTAGCACTCTGGGAGGCCAAGCCGGGCGGATTGCTCGAGGTCAGGAGTTCGAGACCAGCCTGAGCAAGAGGGAGACCCCCGTCTCTACTATCAATAGAAAGAAATTAATTGGCCACCTAATATATATAGAAAAAATTAGCCGGGCATGGTGGCGCATGACTGTAGTCTCAGCTACTCGGGAGGCTGAGGCAACAGGATTGCTTGAGCCCAGGAGTTTGAGGTTGCTGTGAGCTAGGCTGATGCCACGGCACTCACTCTAGCCTGGGCAACAAAGTGAGACTCTGTCTCAAAATAATAATAATAATAATAATAATAATAATAATAAATATTGCATGCAGTGGAGATAATGTGTGTGTGGGGTGTCGGTGGAGCATGGGGGTCATCATATCTTATCTGTCACCTAGGAACACCCCTACCCATCTGTAACAGGGTTGCCCCTTGTCTTCCTGCCTAGAAATATCCACAGGAGGAAAGAAGTCTCCAGAAGGCAATTGTTTCTTTACATTAATTTTTGTTTTGCTTTTTATTTTGAAATTATTTGAAGTTTACAGAAAAGCTGTAAGATTTGTACAAAGAACTGTGTACAACTCCAGTGTGAAAAGTCTGTGTCCCTTGAGGGTGCCTCCAGCCCTTCCTGAGCATGTCAGGCTGCCTTTCTCTTGGCCACCAGGGAACCTGAGCAGTCAAGAGGATGCCCTAGGCCAAGAGGACAAAACCCGGTCCCGAGTGACCTGGAGGGTGGCAGGAAGACACTGGGGCCTAAGGGAAGTACTAGGGCAGGAGGGGCTGCCCTGGGCCGAGGGAGCCAAAGGTCCACTGCGTACCTCAGCTCAGAGCCAGCCATTGCCATCCTACCTGATTGCCTCAGCCACCTCCTTGGGGTTCAATGGGGACACTCAGCCCAGTGGGGAGTCAAGCCAGAGTCACCTCACAGATGGACAAGGCGGGCAGGGAGGTGTCATGTGTTCCCTAGAGGCCTCATCACCTGTCAGAGGAAATGGACACTCTCCATGCCTGGGACAGAGAACAGGCCCTGAGTGTTCTTGGCCCCAGTGGTAGTTAGTGCAGTGTGTGTGAAGTATTTTTGATAAGACTCGTACTGAGAAATGCACTTTTCATTATGACCCAGTACACACAGTCCTACACTCACACACACACACACACACACACACACACACTCATGACAGTACTATGAAAGTTTCAAATAAAACCCTTACCATATATGACACACTGTGATATTTTCTATTCTTTTCTGTTTTATTAAAAAGACAATGCTTGATTTTAGAAACCACTAATACCTTTCGACTCACTGTTTGAAAGACACTGAAATAGGATGCTCAGGTTTCAGGAGAGAGAGACTCACAAGAGCTAGTAAAAAACACGTGATCATCTATGGTAGCAGAGAGGACAGAGAGATGGTTACCTTTGGGGACATTGACTGGGTTGGATTAGGAGGGAGCCTTCCAGAGGCTGGAAATGTTCTACATCCTGAACTGGGCGCATGTACACAGGCGTATGCTAAAACATGTGCAACATGATCCACACAGGTAAGACGTGTGTACTGTATTACAGTGTCACAGAGATGTGTCATGGACTCAAGCACAAAAGTGCACCTGGGCCTGGTGGGACAGGACCCGGGGCAGCCACCTAGTGTGGTCACTGGGGTACAGGGCTGTGACCTCAGGCAGGTGTGAAACCTGGTCTGCTGCTTCACAGGTGGTGACTGTGGGAAAGCAGTGTCGCCTTTCTGAGCCCCACGCTCCTCATTTTGAACACGGGGTGGCGTGCGCTAAGACGGTGCGTGGCTAGTGGATAGCAAGCCGCTGCTCTGCACCTTGCACCCCCGAGGAGTTCAGTAAGTGGGGATGGCGAGGACTGTCAGCGTCCCTCCTCTCCCTCCCTGTGCACCTGCTGCAGTGTCCCCTCTACTGATGCCTGGCTCTGCTGCTCTGCTCCGCAGGGTGGAAAGTAGTGCTCTGTGGCTGCCAGTCCTCATGCCACAGTTCCAGCTACAGCCGCACACTGTATGTTTCTCAGTCCCCACTGTACTGTACCCAGGGTGACAGAGTCAGACTGTGTCTCAAAAAAAATCAACGAAATTGGTTGTAACTTACCTTAAAGTTAGAAGTTAAAGAAAGGCCATGTCTGTCTGAAGAGGGGTGGTCAACATTAGACACAGAGAAACAGGAATTTGAGAGAAAGAAGGCTTGAGGGCCTACCCAGGGCAGTCAAGTCCTAGGGCCTTGCTCAGCTTATCGAATTGCCTGGAATCTCCCTTGTCAGGTGCATGTCTGAATCCCCACATCCTTCTACTACCCCAGCAGTGGGACAAGGAGAGGCAGGGCCTCCCACTGCAGCTCTGCAGCTACAGAAGCTTGGCAGGATGAGTCAGGGAGCATGTCCAAACTGAAATTCATTAGGGAGAAGCTGCAAATTAAGCCTCAAAGAGACCAAGGGGAAATGTTCAAACAGAGGATCAGAGACCAGACCATAAATGGATGCAAAGCTGGGTTGTGGAGCTGAGAGTTTATTGTCAGCCAAAGACATGGTCAGGTGAAGGTAAGTGCTACACAAGTAAGGAGGGTCTAGGGCAACGGGATCAAATAATCTTGGGGTGGATTCCTGGAGCACTAGGTGTGTTGGGTTGTTTTACTGGCTGTATTCAGAGCAGCCAATTTATCACTGCAGTGGAGATCATGTATCATGCTATCCTTGCTTTCTGCCTTTCGACATTAGAGCCATCTAACTAAGCCCCTTGCTCTGGTTCTGTGGTGACTAAGCAACCTCTTGATTAAAATGTGGCCTCCCACATAGATCTGCCTACCTACAGGCAGATAATGGAATGGCTAGGCAGCATGAGTTGTCCTTTCTTGGCCTTCATTTCTCATAATGCTTTTTTCAAAATGAAATATGTTTGATCATGTTCTCTTATTACAAAAGTAATATATGCTAATTATAGAAAATATAGATAAGCAAAAATGGAGCACAAAGATCACTCATAATCCTCCAACCCATAGCAACTATTGCTAAGACAATCATATTAGCTCGGATCCTTTTTATATGTTTATTTATCTACAACACATATAGATATGGTCATATAGGCATATTTTACCTTTGGTATTCTATTTTTATTTTTTGTTTTTTGATTTAAAAATTGTTCAATTATGAAAGTCATACATGAGTACATTTTCAAAAAGTATTTTAATACAACATAGAATTATGTAGAGTAAGACATGAGAGACCTCGGAAGCATTTATTCTTGCAGTTCTTTTTCTATGCGTTTAGGTATCTATATTACATACTATTAAAATAGAAGACCTAGGGCGGGATGCAGTGCCTCATGCCTGTAATCCTAATGATTTGGGAGGCCAAGGGGGGAGGATCCCTTGAGGTCAAGAGTTTGAGACCAGCATGAGCAACATGGAGAGACCCCATCTCTACAAAAATTAGCACGGCATCATGGTGCATGCCTGTAGTTCCAGCTACTCAGGAGGCTGAGGCAGGAGGATAGCTTGAGCCTAGGAGTTTGAGGTTGCAGTGAGCTATGATGATGCCACTGCACTCTATCCTAGGTGGAAGAGTAAGACCCTGTCTCAAAAAAAAAAAAAAAAATCTAGGCCTAAGGTCCTACCATTATACTTTTTAGTAATTGTCTATATTTACTAAAGATTCTGTCATGAACATCTTATCATGTCAATAAATATATTTAATTGACATCATTTTTAATGGCCACACTGTATTCTGTTGTATGAATGCACCATAATTTAAGTGGTTGTTTCCAACCTTCTCCTATTACAAACAGTGCTTCAATAAACATCCTTCTGTGTATATCATTATGCACGAGTGATCATTTTCTTGGAATAAATTTTCAGGGGTAGAATTTCAAGTCAAACAGTGTGAACATCTGAAAGTCCAGTTGGCCTTCACGA
This sequence comes from Mirza zaza, assembly GCA_008750895.1. Lineage (NCBI taxonomy): Eukaryota > Metazoa > Chordata > Mammalia > Primates > Cheirogaleidae > Mirza > Mirza zaza. The sequence continues at coordinate 28,026 of VSMD01032655.1, forward strand.
AGGACATATCGACCTACACACCCACCACCTGGAGTATCAGAGTGCTCATTTTCTTCAACCCTTGCCCACACTAGATATTTTCAATCTTTTAAATCTTTCACAATCTATGAGTACAATAAGACAGCTCATTGTTGCTTTAATTAGCATTTAAAACTGTTCCTAAGGTTAATTCATTTACTTAACAAATGTAATTCAGGTCCTACAATGTGCCAAACACTGTATTAGTTATCAGAGGTACAGTGGTGAACAAAAAGTGGCCACAAATATTGGTCTTATGAGGCTTACAATCTGATGAAAGAGAAAGACAATCAAATGATATTATAAATAAAGGTCAAGGCCGGGCGCGGTGGCTCACGCCTGTAATCCTAGCACTCTGGTAGGCCGAGGCAGGCGGATTGCTCGAGGTCAGGAGTTCAAAACCAACCTGAGCAAGAGCAAGACCCCGTCTCTACTATAAATAGAAAGAAATTAATTGGCCAACTAATATATATAGAAAAAATTAGCCGGGCATGGTGGCACATGCCTGTAGTCCAGCTACTTGGGAGGCTGAGGCAGGAGGATTGCTTGAGCCCAGGAGTTTGAGGTTGCTGTGAGCTAGGCTTACGCCACGGCACTCACTCTAGCCTGGGCAACAAAGTGAGACTCTGTCTCAAAAAAATAAAAAAATAAAAATAAAGGTCAAACTGCAACTGTGGTAAGGGCCATGAAAGAGAAGCACAAAGAGCTATAAGAGCATAAAATAGGGGGATTTGGGCTATCAGAGAAGGTTTCCCTGATGATTAAGTTGGTGACTGAAGGGAGAGTTGGAGTCACCAGGTGAAGCAGGGAAGGCAGCGTTCCATGGAGGGAGCAGCATGTGCAAAGATCCTGTGGTTCTTTGGAAAAAGCGGGATGAAGCACTTGAAAGCAGTGCAGTGTATTGGAAGCACAGACAGTGAGGGAGAGGTCAGAGAGGTAGGCAGGGGCCAAGACATTCAGTAGTCAAGTGGATTAAGGATTTTGGTCTTTATCCTAAGTGCAAAGGGAAATCATTGAGGAGTTCAATGCAGGGAAATGACATGGTCAGACTTGCAATATGAAAAAAACCATTGTGTCTCCAGTGTACAGAACAGACAGGTGGGAAACATGAGTGGATGCAGTTAGACCATCTGAGACAGCAAGAGTTGAGATGAGTGATGATGATGGCTTGGACCAGTGTAGTAGTCTTGGAGATGGAGAGCAATGCACAGATATAGACTCTGGTAGTATCTGGACAGATACTATGTGCTATGGTTTGGATATGGTTTGTTTGTCCCCATCAAATCTCATGTTGAAATTTGATTTACAACATGGCCATGTTGGGAGGTGGGGCCTAGTGGGAGGTGTTTGGGTCATGAGGGCATATCCCTCATGAATGGCTTGATGCCATTCCTTGCAGTAGCAAGTGAGTTCTCACTCTGGCAAGATGGGCTAGTTCTCACAGAAATAGATCAGTTCTCGCAACAGTGGGTTGTTATAAAACCAGGATCCCTTCATGTTTCTTTCTTTTTTCACATGTCCACTTCCTCTTTGACCTTCTCTGCTATGTTTTGACCTAGCACGTGGCCCTCATCAGAAGCCAAGCAGATGCTGGTACTATGCTTCTCATACGTCCCAGCATGCAGAACCATGACCTAAATAAACCTCTTTTCTTTATAAATTACCAAGACTCAGGTATTCTTTTATAGTAACATAAAATGGACTAAGATCCTATGGAACAAGGAATCAACCCAAAAACGAATCATCACCAATTCCTAATCTATCTCCATCGTGAATCTCTCTTGAATCTATTTCATAAACCATGTTCTAGTTCAGGCCTCATCCTCTCCTGCCTGGATAGTACAATGGTCACTTCAGTGGCCTCTGGTCTCATCTCCTCCAGTTTCTTTTCTGCACCTGCCACCACAGAGATTTTTTTTTAAATAACAGCTTTATTGAGATATAATTCACATACCATATTGTCAATGGAAAAGAAGCCAAACTCTGTAAAATAATTTCAAGAGGGTTATTTGAGCCAGATTTGAGGACCATAACCCGGAGCCACGCCCAAGAAGCCTTAAGCAAGTGGACTCACTATGGCTGGGTTACAGTTTGGTTTTATACATTTCAGGGAGCCAGGAATTACAGGTAAAGCCATAAATCAATACATGGAAGGCATACATTGGTTTGGCCCAAAAAGTTGGGGCATCTCAAAGGACTTAAGGAAGTCTGTTAATCAGAGACAAGCCACCAGACATATACCCAGACTCAAATGATCTCTTATGTAAATTGAGGACCTGCAGGTTTATCTTGCATAGCCTTAGGCCTATTAATGATTTACAAAGGATGTTTTCAAGAAAGGGGGGAGCATGATGAGTCATGTCTTGCTCTTGCTGAGGCTGATCTCCAACTCCTGACCTCAAGCAATCCTCCCGCCTCAGCCTCCCAGAGTGCTAGGATTAAGGGATTATAGGCGTGAGCCACCACGCCCAGTCAATACATATAGTTTTGATTATAGACATCCTACTAGGTGTGAAGTGGTATCCCATTATGGTTTTGGTTTGAATTTCCCTGATACCTAAGGATATTGAGCATCTTTTCATAAACTTATTGGCCACTCGTCTATCTTCTTTAGAGAAATGTCTATTCAGATCTTTTGCCCACTTTTTAAATTGAATTATTTATCTTTTTATTTTTGAGCTGTATTTTTTTACACACTTAGTTTTAAAGTCTCTTATAAGATATATGATTTGTAAATATTTTCCCCCATTCTATGGGATATCTTTTTACTTTCATGTTGGTATCTTATAAGGCACAGAATTTTTAAATTTTGGTGCACTTTATCTATTTTATTTCCTTTTCATTCTTGTGTTTTTGGTGTCACATCTATGAATCCATTGCCTAATATGTGGTCACAAAGATTTACTCTTGTTTTCTTTCTAAGAGTTTTAGAATTTTTGTTCTTACATTTAGGTATTTGATTCATTTTATCTAATAAGTTAATTTATATATATGGCATGCAGTAGGCGTCCAATTTCAGTCTTTTGCATGTGGATATCCAATTGCCCCAGCATCATTTGTTGAAAAGAGTATTCTTCCCCATTGAATTGTCTTGCTACCTGCTATGGTCTGAATGTTTGTGCTCCCCTGCCAATCCATATTGAAATCCTAACCCCTAAAGTGATAGTATTAGGATGTGGGGACTTTGGGAGGTTAGTGCCCTTATAAAAGAGACCTCAAAGAGCTAGCTAGACCCTCCTACCATGAAGGACACAGTGTAAAGGTGCCATCTATGAGCCATAAGGTAGACCCTCATTAGATACTAAATCTGCCAGCACCTTCATTGTATACTTCCCAGGCTTCAGAACTGTGAGAAATAAATTTCTGTTGTTTATAAGCTACCCAGTTAATGATATTTTGTTATACCAGCCTGAATGGAGTGAGATAACACTCTTGTTGAAAATCAGTTGACTGTAAACAGAGGATTTATTTCTGGACTTTTAAATATATTCCATTCATCTATATGGCTATCCTTATGCTAGGACCACCTTGTCTTGATTACTGTAGCCTTGTGATAAGTTTTGAAAAAGGGAAGTGTGAGTCCTCCAATTTGTTTTTCTTTTTTAAGACTATTCTGGTTATTCTAGGACTTTTGAATTTCCATATGAATTTTAGGATCAGCTTGTCAATTTCTGGAAGGAAAATATAGTTTGGATTTTGATAGAGATTGCATTGAATCTGCAGATTAGTTTGGGAATTGTTGCTGTTTTAACAGTAAAGGTCTTCTAATCCATGAATATGGGATGTCTTTCCCACGTTTCTTTCAACACTGTTTTGGAGACAGGGTCTTGCTATATTGTTCAGGCTGGTCTTGAACTCCTGGACTCAAGCAATCCTCCTGCCTCAGCCTGCCAAGTAGCTGGAACTATAGGTACATGCCACTGCACTTGGCTCTTTTGTAGTTTTTAGTGTATAAATCTTGTAGTTTTATTGATAAATTTATTTCCATTATTTTATTCTTTTGATGTTATTATAAATGGAATTTTCTTAATTTCATTTTCTTATTGTTTATTGCAAGTGTATAGATAGGCAACTGATTTTTGTGTGTTGATCTTGTATCCTGCACCCTCGCTATACTTATTTATTTATTCTCATACTTTTTAGTGAAATCTTTAGGATTTTCTATGTGTGAAATCATGTCACATACAAATAAAGATAGTTTTACTCTTTCTTTTCCAATCTGTATGTCTTTTATTTCATTTTCTTGCTTAATTGTTGTGGCTAGAACTTCCAGTACAAGGTGGAATTGAAGTGTTGACAGTGGACATCTTTTTCTTGTTCCTGATCATATGGGAAAAGCATTGAGTCTTTTACTATTAAGTATGATGTTAGCTGTGGATTTTTCCATAGATGCTCTTTATCAGGACGAGGACATTCCCTTCTATTCCTAATTTATTGAGCATTTTTAAAAATCATGATGGGGTATTGAATTTTGTCAAATACTTTCTCTGCATCTATTGAAATGATCATTTTGTTTTTTATTCTATTGGTATGATATATCACATTATTGATTTTCAGATGTTAAACTAAGCTTGCATCCCTGGGATAAACTCCACTTTGTCATGGGGATTAATCCTTTTTATATGCTGCCAAATTCAGTCTGGTAGTATTTTCTTGAGGATTTTTACATCTATATTCATAAGAGATATTAATTTTTTAAATTTCAAAATATTAAGGGGGTACAAACATTTTTGTTACATGGAGACACTGTGTAATGCTGAAGTCAGGGCTTTCAGTGTGCCCACCACCAGGACAGTGTTCATTGTACCTGACAGGTAAGTTTTTATCCCTCACCCCTCCCTCCCCCTCCACCTTGAGCTATTGATTTTTCAAATGATGTCTTTGTCTGATTTTGGTATCACATACTTTGTTAATGTGGTGTATTACATTGATTGATTTTTATATGTTGAATCATCCTTGTATTCCAGGAATAAATCTCACTTGGTCAGGGTATATAATCCTTTTACTATGCTATTGAAATTAGCTGATAGTATTTTGTCGAAGATTTTTACATCAATATTCATAAGGAATATTGGTTCATACTGTTCTTTTCTTGTAGTGTCTTTGCCTGGCTTTGGTATTAGGGTAATTCTGGCCTCACCAAATGAGTTTGGAAGTGTTCTCTTCTATTTTTTGGAAGAATTTGAGAAGGATTGGTGTTAATTCCTTTTTAACCGCCTGGCATAATTCACCAGTGATGTCTTCTGGTCCCAGGCTTTTCTCTATTGGAAGTTATTGAATTACTGAATCAAACTCTTTACTTGTTATTTTTCCAGATTTCCTGTTTCTTCTTGAGTCAATTCCTATAGTTTGTGGCCTTATGCTAGGCCATTTCATTTCATCAAAGTTATCTAATTTATTGACATACAGTTGTTTACAGTATTTTCTTTTTCTTTTCTTTTTTTTTTTTGAGACAGAGTCTCACTTTGTTGCCCAGGCTAGAGTGAGTGCCGTGGCGTCAGCCTAGCTCACGGCAACCTCAAACTCCTGGGCTCAAGCAATCCTGCTGCCTCAGCCTCCCAAGTAGCTGGGACTACAGGCATGCGCCACCATGCTTGGCTAATTTTTTCTATATATATTAGTTGGCCAATTAATTTCTTTCTATTTATAGTAGAGACGGGGTCTCGCTCTTGCTCAGGCTGGTCTCGAACTCCTGACCTAGAGCAATCCTCCTGCCTTGGCCTCCCAGAGTGCTAGGATTACAGGTGTGAGCCACCGAGCCCAGCTGTGAAGCAGCGAGCGAGTATTTTCTTATAATCCTTTTTATTTCTGTAAAGTTGGTAGCAATTTCCCCTCTTTCATTCTTGATTTTAGGGATTTGGGTACTTTCTTTTTTGCTTAGTCAGTCCAGCTAAATGTTGTCAATTTTGTTGATCTTTTCAAAGAATCAAATTTTGGTTTCATTAATTTTCTCTATTGTTTTTCTATTCTATATTTTATTAATTTCTTCTCTGGTCTTTATTAATCTTTCCTTTGATAGCTTTGGATTTAGTTTGCTCTTCTTTTTCTAGTTTCTTAAGATGGAAATTTAAGTTATTGATTTGAGAGCTCTCTTTTCTTCTTTTTAAATGTAAGTATTTACAGTTACATGTTTCCCTTTAAGCATTGCTTTAGCTTTATCCCACAAGTTTTGGTATATTGTGTCATAATCTTCATTCACCTCAAAGGATTTTCTAATTTATCTTGTGATGTCTTCTTTAATCCATTGGCTACAGATGAGTATGTTGTTTAATTTCCACATTTTGTGAATTTCTCAAAATTTTTTCTTATTTATCTCTAATTTCACTCCATTGTGATCAGAAAACATATTTTGCATGATTTCAATCCTTTTAAATGTGTCGAGGCTTATTTTATGGCCTAGCATATGGCCTATCCTGTAGAATGTTCCATGGGCACCTGAGAAGAATGTTCATTCTGTTATTGTTGGGTAGAATGTTCTACAGATATCTGTTAGGTCCAGTTAGTTTATAATATTGTTCAAGCCTTATATTTCCTGTTTTAAATCTTTTCTCTATTCATTCTGCCCCTTTTGGGGGTTGGTTGTTAGGTGCACACAGAGATCTTTTTTAACATTCATATCTGATTGTATCGCTCCTCTGTTTGGATACCTTAGATTCTCATCTACTGCAAAATTGAGGAGAGAAGGCTCCTTAATAAGGCACTCGAGGCAATGATCAGGCTACCTGAAATTTCCAGTGTCCTCAAACTCTGACTTCTAGCCACACTGAATACCTTAGAGTTCCTTGAACACATCATGTTCTTTCTTCCTTCTGGTCTTTGTACACGCTATTCCTTTGCCTAGACTACCTCTAATCTCAACTCTCCCTTCCCCAGCTGACTCTTATTCATCCTTCAAGGTCTAGGACATCTTTTCAAACCCACATCTGATTAACTTGTTGCTATTCTGTGTTCTCTCAGTATCTTGTGCTTACTGCATAGCACTCCTCCCCTAAAAAGGAATTGGAAATTTGTCTGTCTCCCTAACCAGACCGAGAGTTCCTTGAGGGAAGGAACAGATGTGGGTCATTCCTATTTCTCCAGCACCCATCATAGGGCTGAGCAAAGAAGGGAGTTGTAAGGCAAACAAGACTTAAACAACATATTCAAGCCAAAACAAATTTGGTGGGACCAGCTGTCATTGCCTTAAGCCTCATTCCATGGAGCTTGCAAGTCCAGTTTACCACATGATGTGATGGAGAAAGCAATGATGATTATGAGTTTTCTGTGTGCTCATGCCTTTAACCATGACCAGTTTATGAGATATTTGGAAGAGATTGACCCCAGGTATGGAGATTTACTGAGCTTCCATCTCTAATCAAGGACTTTTTGGAATATAAGAGCTTACAAATCCAATTTGTTAGACCTCCAATGATTCACAAGATTGTATTTTTGTATGGATGTGACAAGATATATGAACACATTGGACTTGAAACTGCTGGAAACAAACAAAAGCTCTGTTAATTTGTCCAAGGAAATGCACACTTCAAGTGGACGTGTGGATTGCGTAGATGATGACTAGAAACCTCTCATTTTCTATTGATGAGGTGTCTTGAGTTCAATGCATTCATAGGTTTTGAAAAAATGCTGCACTATATTTGATGGAAAATAAGTCACAATTGCATGAGGATTCTCTTCCTGGATGCAGAGGAAGAGGTGCAGAGGAGAGTTCAAGCCACAGAGTCCTGAGAGCCCAGGACCAGAGAAAAGAGTCTCTCACCATAGGCTAGATATGCAGAGCCAGGAACCTGCAATCCAAAAGACCAAAGCAATAATAGGAGCTCAGAGTGAACTTCAGGCTTGGGCCAGTTTTGGCAGATGGCAGGCATGGTTGATTGTCTTGCATTTTGTGTAGCAGCCTTGGCAAAGTGCATAGGGCCCGACTGAGTTTAAGGTACAGTGATGGGATGGTCAGAAAAGATTCATCAGTTTTTCTTTATTATAACAGTTCATTGAGATACAATTCACATACCACAGAATTCACCTTGTTCATAGATTTTGATGAGCATAAACAATTATTTATGTTCATAAACCAAAATATATAATTTTAAAGACATTTTAATGATTGCCTTGGGAGTATAGACTTTTTATTTATTTATACCCTGCATGCAACTAAATTATCACGTCCCCTACCAATGCGTGTCAACATTCAGCTCAGTGAACTGGATCTACCAAGAAGTACACCATCCCTAGAATTTTGCAGATGACCATGATCCCAACCTCTTGGGCTGGATAGCCAAGCTCTAGACAAAGTTAGGGTCTTCCTGGTGCAGTTGAAAGTACATTCTCTTTCTTAAAAATGCCAAAATGATGCCCCCATCAGGAGTCTGTCTCTGGAGTCAGCATGAGATAGGTCCAGACTGAATAGCTCCTGCTGTTCCAGTTCACTTTGTTAAATGCCAATAGTCTAGTCTTATTATTAGATCAATCGAAATTGACCAATGATCAACAGTAGGCCTATAAATGTACACTTTTGGGTGAATACAATTGATTAAGTTTTTTTGAGATGCTTTTGTATTATGGTACCCATAGTACATATTGTTGAATAGCCAACAAGCTATATTTCACCATTATTATCAATTTATGTGGCCTATGCATATCTGCCTTTTTAAATGTGACCTACAATGGAAAAGCATGTGGGCATACTGCTTTAAACTTTTGTAAAATTTCAGGTCTCTTGGCTAGATTTGTGATCAGAACTATATGGCAGGTTATTTAAGCCTGTAATTTCTGATAAAGGCTTAGAGAGTTAGCATTTTATCTCAAAAATAAAAATGTTTACTGAGGGATAATGCATTTATTTTGGAAACCAATAGAGAAGGTGGTTTGTAGATATTCTATTATGAAAGTTGAGAAGCTTGACCTCTGGTGTCACCTGAATGGAAGGTCATAGGACCTCTCACAGAGGTAGGCCGTAAAGCTACTTGCAGCAAAGCCCAGATCTTCCTCAGGAAGCATCTTTGACTCTTTGCCAATGTGTCGAAAAAAATGCTTTGTTGAGTACTCAAGTTCTACACTATGGAGCATGACATTAACCAGTCACTTGTCATGGTCATAGAAATATCTCAATACTGTTCTGGCACTGCAAAGGCCACATCAAGCATCCCTTCAAGGATCTGGGGTGGTACATACTGTATGAAAGCAACCTTAGATGAAGGGTGTTTATCCTGTCTGAGAAAGTCCCATCTGCACTTGAGGCAAGGCATTTCTGCCTTGCCTTGCTTACTTTAGAGACCTTTTAAAAGTCCCTATGCCACATGTCCCTGTAGTTTGGAACCTGCCCCTCTCTCCCCTACCCCCATATATACATCCATGCTCATCCTCAATTTTGACTCTAGTTCAAGATAATGGACTCATACCATTGTAACCCACCCTTGTGCTTTTGTTTGACCAGCTGGCATTTCCCAGCCCACTTCTGGTTACTAGTGTTTTATACTTAGACCTCATCCTGGTAATTTGATAATTTATTTAGCCTATTTTATCCAACCACTCTTACTGCCATTCAGGCCTCAACTTAGCTATCACCACATCTGTAAACCCTTACTTAATTACCTGAGTCTGAATTAGGAACCCATGCCTAAGGATCCCAGAGCAGCCCATTCTACTCTTTTTTAAAAAAGTTTATTATTTATTTAATAAAGACTTGCTGTTGCTCAGGCTGGTCTTGAACTCCTGATCTCGAGCGATCTTCCCACTTCGGCGTCCCAGAGTCAGTGCTAGGATCACAGGCATGAGCCATGCTGCCCTGGTCATTCTTCTCTTTATCACTCTGTATTATAATATTATGTGTGTCTTTCTCCTCACAGCCCCAACTCTTTGCTAGACTGCGAGTTCCATAACAACACTTGTTCACTGCTGTATCTCCAATGTCACATACAGGGCTCAGTGCATACAAGATGCTCTGTAAACCTTTATTGAATAAATGAATTTATCCCACCAACTTATCTACCCATTTAAACCCTGACTATATCTGTGACTTGGTCCCTCAGCTGAAGATTGACACTATGGAATGTCTGATTTTAAGTAACATGTCTTCCCCATGAGTCTGCTTGGTTGAATTAGCTGCAAGTCAATATGCCCCCAGGTGATTGAACCTAGTTTATAAAGTTATTTAATATTGACCAACTGAGCTACAGAAAATATGTGCCAAAGTCAATGGTTACAATTTTATCTTAATTACTTCTAGCAGGAGCAAAATACTATGATTATCTCTTGAGGTCCTTTTTCACAGGTAATGATAAAACCATGTCACCAACTTACTAAAGGTCTCTGAATGTGTATTTGCCATGGCAGGGAGAATATCTGTCCAGGCAATTGAAACACAGATTCAAATCACTGGAGTAGAAATTTAAAAAGAAGGGCAAGCTCTTTGCAAGTGATATTTGCAAATATCAAACCCGGGTTAGGGGTGTTGCCTGGTCACCAAGAGACCACACAGGATGTTGGTATCTTGGTGAATTTACTGAGCTCCACAATCTGTTCTTCACCTTTGCAATTTAAAACACTTCAGCCTCAGAAAGATAATTCATTCTAACCAAATTCACCTTAATCAAAGCAGAGTGCCAATTTAGTAATTTACAACAAAAAGTAGAACACCAAGGGCAAAAATCTTAAAAGGAAATATTGATAGGCTTGACTGTATAAATATTTTAAACCTCTTTATATAAAAATCCATCATAAATAAAATTAGTGAGAAAGGATTAATATTCATATATAAAGACCTCACATGAATTAACAAGAAAAAGACAAGTGCTTCCTTTTTTTAAGACCTAGTTTTGAACCCAGAAGGATAAGTGTTTTAACATAAAAGTGGGTAAAGGACATGTACAGGGAATTAATAAAATAAAAAATACAGTTGGGTAATAACTGAAAATTTTGTTGTTGTTTATGGTAAGAATGCTCAAGGGTGACAATGAAAATTTCAATTCTTTTTTCTCCTGTCAGTGGTGTACTAGAGCCTGCTTGCAGGGCTTAAAATATCATATTGATAGCTTGAAATCAGTCATGGTGAGAGTATTTACACCATGGAAATCAGCAAATGATGCCTATCAGGGTTGTTTGTTTTTTACTTGGAGAGCCAGTTGTTAAACATTTCCCAGCACACTACTGTGTGTATTCAAATCACTGCCTCTCACTGAATCCTTTCTGACTACATTTAAATGTTCTCGAGTATTCTCTGCCATCTTTTTAAATTTTGTTTTAGAGACAAGGTCTCACTCTGTCACTCAGGCTGGAGTGCAGTGATGCGATCATAGCTCACTACAGCCTCAAACTCCTGGGCTCAAGGGATCCTCCTGCCTCAGCCTCCCGAGTAGCTGGGAGTACAGGCACATACCACCATACCCAGCTAATTAAAAACAATTTTTTTTGGTTGAGATGGTTTCTCACTAAGTTGCCCAGGCTGGTCTTAAACTCCTGGCCTCAAAAAGATTCTGCAGCTTCAACCTCTCAAAGTGCTAGGATTACAGGCGTGAACCTGTAGGCTCAGCCTTCTCTGCTATCTTTAAAGAAACCTTGACCCCTACGGCCACCTCCAGCCACCATACCATCTCTGTTTTCCTTCACAGAAAAATTTCTTCAAAGAATTGGCTGTACAGTATTTGCTAAATCCATTTACTCATTTCCCAATCATTCTTCAACATATTTAAGCCATTTTTTTGACAGCATTACTCTCCTAAAACAGCTCTTCTTAAGCTCAGTGACCTAAATTCTGTGGACAGTTTTTTCTTACCTCCTTTGTCCTCTTGGTAGTATTCAGTTCTATTGACCATTACCTTCTTGAAATCCTCTTGTCCTTGGGTTTCAGAAGCACATGATCCGGTTTTCCTCCGTCCTCTCTGGCTTCTCCTTTTCAGTTCCCTTTTCAGGTTCTTCCTCCTATTTTCTACCTCTAAACGTTGCTGTTTTCCAGGGAATAGTCTTGAGTCTTTTTCTCTTCTCTGCTCTCTCCCTAGTTAATTCCATCTATTCCCCTGGGTTTAAATATCAACTATATACCAGTGACTTCTATATTTGTATCTCTCCTCTGAGCTGCAGTTGCCTACTTGATATCTTCCCCTTTAATGTCTGAAAAGCTTCTGAAACTCAACACATCTCAAACTGGAGCCAAAGACTTTCTCCCCTTCCCCAGATCAGAGGTTCTCGAGTGTTCCTCAGCTCAATAAAATGTACCACAATATAAGCCAGCAACCTCACAGTTCTACTTGGCATCTCTGTCTTCCTCATCTCCCATATCACCAAGTCCAGGTTGTCTTTACTTTCTAAATATCTCCCAAATAGCATGTCTTCATCTCCACTTCCATGACCCTAATACAAGCCTCCACAATCTCTCAGCTGAACCACTGTAGTAGTCCCCTAACAGATCTTCTTGCCTCTACTCTTTTTTCCCTTCAGTATATCCTCCACACTGAAACCAAGGGAACTTTTTTTTATTTCAGGAAATTATGAGAGTACGAACATTTTGGTTGCATTTTATATCTTTGCCTCTCCCTAGCAAGGGTTAGAGGCATGCCCTTCCCCTCCACACTGCTCACCACATCCCTCAGATGTGGGTCTATCCCCCCAACCCCTGAATCCCTGGTGAACACCACCACCATGTGAGCACCATAGTGTTAATCAGTCAGTACTAATTTGATGGCGAGTACATGTGGAACGCATTCTTCCGATCTTGTGTCACCTCACTTCCGATAATGGGCTCAAGCTCAATCCAGGAAAATATAAGGGAACTTTTCAAAACGTGGATCTGATCATGTTACACTCTTGTCTTAAACCCTTCAGTGGCTTCCCACTGCTTTTAGGATTACAGTAGCCTAGGGCCCTGCATGTCTTGCTGTATGCCCACCATTCCCATCTCATTTCATGCCACTCTGGTCCCTGTGCACTCCAGCCACACCAGCTTTCTTTCTGCTTCTTGAATAGAACCTTCATGCATGCCCTTCCCTTTGCCTGGAGTGTTCTTCCTACTCCCATCCTCCCTTCACCTTGCTGACTCCTCTTTAATCTTCTGATCTCAATTCAAACATCACTTTCTCCATGACGCTTCCTGGACTGACACGCTAGACTGCTAGACTAAGTCAAATCTGTCCCCACCGCTCACCATTATAGTCTCTGGGAGCACTATAAATACCTCCTTAATTGCTCTTATTGCCATTTTATTTTTACATTTATGTGTGTGATTATTTAGTTATTGTCTGTCTTCCCTACTAGACTGTACGCTCCATGAAGACAGGGACCAAGTCTGCTTTCACTCACCATTGATCTCTAGCATCTAGCCTAAGACTTGACACACAGTAGGTACTCAGTAAACATTTGTGGGGTTAATGAATTATGTAGTGACTTTTGTGTATGGGAAATGCATAAAACTATGCCAGCTAGTATTTTTTTTGTTTTGCTATTGCTTTCAGAAAGCTGAAAAAATCATATTTAAAGCTCATGATAGATAATTTTATATGCCAACTTGACTGGGTTAAGGGATGCCCAGACATAGGGTGTGTCTGTGAAGGTGTTTGAATTGGTAGACTGAGTGAAGCAGATGGCCCTCCCCAATGTGGGCATCATCCAATTTGCTGAGGGCCTGAATAGAACAAAAAGGCGGAGGAAGGTTGAATTGGCTCTCTCTGCCTGACTGCTGAGCTGTGACATCAATCTTCTCCTGTCCTTGGACTAGGACTTACACCATTGGCTTCCCAGTTCTCAAGGCCTTTGGACTACAACTGCAAGTGTATACCACTAGCTTTCCTGGGGCTCCAGGTTGCAGATGGTAGATTGTGGGACTTCTCATCCTCCAGAATCATGTGAACCAATTCTTTTTTTTAAATTTATTTCAGCATATTATGGGGATACAAATGTTAAGGTTACGTATATTGCCCATGCCCCCTCCCCCTGAACCAATTCTTTATAATAAATTATATCTATATCTATAGCTGTATCTATATATAATGATTCTGTTTCTCTGTAGAATCCAGATGAACACAAAACTTAATCACAGCAATTACATCAACCCACTAGAAATAGCATATTTGAATTCCCTCTTTTGATGTGGATGTACTATTTCTTTTACTGACCCATGAACTCTCTTTTGGAATGAGATGGCTGGTAGGGGGTGTGTGTGCACATATGTATGGTTACAAAGAGAAATCAGTATATAGGTGCCAAGTGTTGAGAGATTGATATCAAATGGAGACCTCATTTTAATCAATGACTAATGGTGGTGATGGTGAAGCCAGTACCTTACTAAGCCATCATTACCATCTTTATCCATCTCTGTGTCTTCTTATTTCCAACTCTCACAGTATTTGTGACTCATCTGCAGAGGACTGTAAGGTAACTGTGTAGAGACCGTGTTTCTTTAGATTCTGTGCCATGTTTATGGGATGTTGATAAATGTCACTCAACTCGCAGAACTTACTATCTTTTTTTTAACATTTTTTTCCTTGTGAAATATAACACACATCCAGAAGAATTCCTAAAGCATAAGGATACAACAAAATCAATATTTATAAAGAAAACACTCATGTAACTGCCACCAAGAAGTAGAACATTGGTATTTATTGTCTATACTGTACCTTGGATACTGCCTTATGGCATATTTGATATTTTCTATGTGTGTGTGTGTGTGTGTGTGTGTGTGTGTGTGTGTGTTAATCTCCCTAGCTAGACCATAACTTCTTTGGGAACAGAAACTTGACCTTATATTTTTTTCCACATCCCACAGTGCCTAGTGCAGTGCCCCAGATATGGTAAGTGCTCAATACATTTTACAAGATTGTACTCTGTGACTCTGGGAAGACTGCTGAGGACTAATTTGGCAAACAAGAGGCTGGGAGCAATGGCTCAGGCCTATAATCCTAGCACTCTGGGAGGCCAAGGCAGGTGGATCGTTTGAGCTCAGGAGTTCGAGACCAGCCTGAACAAGAGCAAGACCCCATCTCTACTGAAAAAATAGAAAGAAATTAGCTGGACAACTAAGAAAAAAAAAAAAATATATATATATAATGTTAGCTGGGCATGGTGGTGCATGCCTATAGTCCCAGCTACTTGGGAGGCTGAGGCAGGAGGATCACTTGAACCCAGGAGTTTGAGGTTGCTGTGAGCTAGGCTGATGCATGGCACTCTAGCCTGGGCAACAGAGTGAGACTCTGTCTCAAAAAAAAATTTGGCAAACAAGAATTGTTTGAGGAAACACAAAAGTATATCATTTGTCTGATTAAGTATGTACAAACCATGGTATAAGGATAACCAGTATGTCATGATGTGGGTGGGGGGAGCTCAGCCTTCCCTTAAGTTCCAGCTCTTGCCCAATGTATAATGCCAGCCTAGAACTGGTACGGCATCCTCCTAACTAGTCTCCCTGTCTCTAGTCTTATCTTCATTCAATCAGTTCTTCACTTGTGGTGACTCAAGTGATCTGCCTAAATATAGATCTCACTGTGCCATGCCACTGCTCGCTAACTACGTGTGCAGTGGTTCTCCAACTATGATGTGCCTCAGAACTTCCTGGAGAACTTGGTACAAGCCCACGTTTCTTCTCCCATACAGAGATTCTGATTCAGCAGATCTGAGGTGGGGTCCAGGCCTCTGCATCTGTATGAAGCACTATAGGTAATTCTGATGCAGCCGGCTTGGGTATCACCCATTAAGAAACACAGCTTCAAAGTCTCTTTATTCCCTACAGGTTGAAACTTCAGCATCCTTAGCATGGTACACAAGGCCCTTAATGGGTGGCCCCTTTTCATGATGACTGTATTCCATCTATGCCACTCCACTCCCATGTCACTGTCACCGTCATTTCTTGCCGGAACTGCTACAACAGTGTCCTTACTCTCAAGTCCTAACTGCTTTAATCACCCTCTGCTCCAATCTTTTTCTCCAGCTGGAGCCAGAGTGACCTTTCAAAATTGAAAATATGTTCATGTCACTCCCCTGCTCAAAACTCTTCAGGGATAGTTTTTCCAACTAGCTCAGGTGGCACAGCATCTGGATGTGCTGGTGCTCTTTCCAGAACACCATGAAATAATTGATATATTAAATCACAGCATATGAAATAAAACACTTCTCAAAAGAACACTTCTGCTAGCTGAAAGTATGTCTACATTATGTGTGTGCAATATAAAATCATAGCCACAAGCACAGATGTCCATGAAAAAATAAACTGTTGAATTAAGCATGATCAGTACTGGGATTGTCTATTTCATATTCATTTGCTACTTTTTCATCCGTTTTGTTGCCTGCTAGCGGATAAGTAGGAGCATCTGTCAAAGATTTAGGAAAATTTATGGTAAAAAAAAGTTAGAGAAATTTCTATCCATTAACTGATTTTTCTTTTTCTTTCTTTCTTTTTTCTTTCTTTCCTTTTTTGCACTGTGAGCATCCCATTTGCTCTGGGCACAGTTCCAGGTGCTGACTGAGTAGGCATTTTGCCTGGAGAGCACAGCTCGAGAATCCCTATTCTGGAGGAAAATGTCTAAGTAATGTGATATGACCAAACTGACCCTTCCAGATCTGGTCCCACCTTATCTCCCATTCTCATTTATGGCCACTGTCCCCTCCGCCTATTATGTTCTCTGCCCTTTCTTTCTGATTATATACATGCTGTCCTCTCTGCTGTCCCCCCTTGACTGCCAGATAAACCTCTACTCATTTTCCAGACTCAGTCCAAATGGCTCTTCTTGGAGGTGCCTTACCTCGCCTTTCTGGGTCTTTTCCTTTGCAGAGTCTTGCTCCTGACTGATTATATCATTTGTCACATTACTGGTTATTCATGGAACTATCTGGCAACTGGCCTGGGAGAGCCCTAAGGTCAAGATAGGAGTTTTGTCACCCATTCTTTCTTGAGTCCTCTGGCACTTAGCACAGTCGCTGCTGATGTACAGTTGGGATTCAGTGAATATTTGTGGAACGAATGTAAAATTGCAAAGGAGGCAAATTTTACCTTCCAAATCCTTCCAGCTCCCTACATGGGTCCCCTCTACTCCTTATTTGGCACCCCTTCCCCAAGCCTGGAACTCCATACCCTCATGCTGGCCATCATAGAAATCTGCCATTAATGTCATAGCGATCTGCCATTATTGTGAATGGCCCAGGCTTTAAATTTTTCCCTGAATATCCTACCAAACCTTATCAGCCCTGTATCCCACCACACCAGGGCTACATTTCTAGATAAACCAGTGATCCTCAGACTTTAGCAAAAATCATAACCCCCTGGAGAACTTGTTAAAACACAGAATCCTGGCTCCCAGTCCTAGAGGTTCGGAATCAGTAGGTCTGGGGCGGTGCCTGAGTATTTGCATTCCTTATAACTTCCCAGATGATGCTTTTGCTGCTAGCCAAAGACCACATTTTGAGAACCACTGGAAAAAACGAATGTAAAACCAGGGGCATCAGGTGACACTGCACAAAGGAATCCTTAGTTCATCTTGACTCAGCCCCTTCACTGAATTTCTGATTCAATCGGTACCGTATGCATTTCGTTAATCCCAGATCATTTTCCCTCTGCTTCGCCTTGTCTCCCTCCTCCAACTTTCTGATCTTACTTTTCAGCTTGTTCTCAGGGCCTCTCCTTTTGAGACCAATGCTACTTTCCTTTTCATTCTCCTTTCACAAAGACACAGTTGAAGGACAAAGCCCTTTCCTGAGCTCTTGGCTTCATTTCACTGCCCTTTTCTCCCCCCCCTCTGTCCCCTTAATGCTCCCCTATCCAATATTAGCGCCCTTCCCCAGCAGTCAGAGTGACCTTTCTAAAGCTTAGCTCCAATTAGGGCCCACTTCTGTCTAGCAGGGGTAGCCACTTCCCCTCCTAGGCGGTGGAGTCAAACAACATTAGCATGCTAATGACAGTCACCTGCTTGCCCAGCTTCTTTAAGGACAGTGGAAAGACTGAAAATGCCTCATTGACATGCTTCTGCTCATTCCTTTACTCAACAAACATTGATTGAGCACCTGCCAGACACCATGCTGGGCCCAAGGGACCCTGCAAGAACACATCAAGCATGAACACATACATGTTTATGGCAGTGACCAAGGGTCCAAGACAATGCTTCTTTTGGCCTCACTCATCAATGGAGACAGACACTCAATGAAGAAAATCCCCCCTCATCTGACCACTCATGAGCCCTCTTGCCTCCTCAGCCCTCCCATCTTCTCTGTACCCAGGAAGGTGACCTGGGACCAAAGACTGGGAGGCAGCAACCAAGACAGCTTTCAAACCTCTTTGCTGAAATGAGCATTATAATTCACACCTGTCAGTTGTTGTCCCACTGATTGGGTGAGGTAAGGTATATAAAGCCCAGAACACAGTGAGCTAAACCTCCCTACACATTGACACACACACACACACATACATACACACCACATTGAAATACACACATTGACACACATCAACACAAACCAAAAATACACACTGTCACAGACACTGAAACACACAAACACACTGACACACACACCAACATGCACACACACACTGACCAGCTGATTCACACATGCACACACTGGTGGACACACACACTGATAAATGCAAACGTACAAGTAAACACAGGCCAGCACACACATTGACACACAGATGTACACACAGACACACAGCTGACACACTGACAGTACACACCAACACACAGTGACACATATACAAGTGCACACATCAAGACCAACACACACACTGACCTATATGCTACAGAAACTGGGAGGCCCAGGCCCCAGGAGGGACTTGCAGCGGCTGGCAGCAGGCAGGTCTTGGAGGAACCAAAGGGTTGCAGGAGACTTGAATTGCACACTTGGTCCAGGTCTTCGAGGTCCTGCGTTTTGGAGGAGGAGGCCTCCACAGGGTTCTGGTACTGTCTAGGAACAGGCGGACCTAGTGGGGCACAGGGGTGGGACACCAAGGATTCTGTGCTAAGGTGCCGGCAGCGCCGGGCTGAAATGTCTGGGAGCTTACGTCCCTGGGGGAGTGCTAAGGCAGTTGGGCAGCGCGCTGGGCGCAGCATTCCCGGGGAGCCCCAGGCCCCCCTCCGCCTTCATCTCTGCCCTCTCAGTTCTGGCTTCCTAATGTGCGCCCCTCTTGTCCTGCCGCCACCCAAATCCCAAGTCCAGATCAGATTTAGTGGCCCTTTCTGTCCTCCACGCCCCAGCCCTTGCCAGGGAAGACCCGTCTCCCAGACACCCAGCCTGGAAGCAGCCGGTCACCTCTGACTCCCCGTCCCCATCCGCTTGAAGCCCAAGGATTATGGTAGTTCCTCAAACACAGCCCTGGTACCCCGTGTCACTGCCACCCCACTCCAGGGCCCAGCCCCTCCCCCAGGCCCTACAGAGGGTCTCAGAGACTCCAGCGGCCTCTCTTCCTTGCTACTGCCACCTCCCCTGTGGGCCTGTGCCTTCTGTCTCCCAGAACTCCTCTGTACTGGTCCCTGGTTGTGCCAGGCTCTTCTCTTTAGGCCACTCCTGGGTCTCCAGCACAATGATGGAGCACAGTGGGCACCCCCTGAGTACTTGGCTTTTCATGACTGTGCCTACTGCTACTCCTCCCCCCGCCATCAGCATCCTCTGCCTTCAGCTCGAGTGCCTCCCTGATGCCAGGCTCTGCACTTGGCACTGAAGATGCATTTTGCCAGTCCTTGTTCTCAACGAGCGTAGGGAACACAAGAGCTTCCTGAGAGAGTGTGAGAAGCACCACCCCAGCAGGTGGAATCAAGCGCCAGGGAAGCTCTACCTGTGGCCACTGGATTTCCTTGTCTCCTCCCTTCTCCAAGACCAGGGCCTCTGGGTCGGGTCCCTTCTTTCTCTCTTTCCCTGGTTCCTGCTTTTCTTTTTTCCTCTCTCCTGCCTCCCCCTCAGTGGCTCCCACTTTGGGCATCTGCGGGGTCACCTCCCATGCTCCATGGGGACCTCCTCGCGGGCCCGGGTTTCCTCCATAAGCCTGCCATCCCCTCCCTCATCTGGGGGCCCTCTTGCAGGCTGAGTTTCCCTCGGAGACCAGGGAACCTGCCCTTTGGAGGAGTGGAATGAGTGTCCCGCCCGCTCAGGCCTCGGGCTAGCCAAATCTGCCAGCGTTCTCCAGTTACAAGGAGCGAGCAAGGGGCCAATCCCGGGAGACAGCGGTGGGCGGCAGGGCTGGAGAGGTGGAGAGGTGCAGAGAGCAAGGGAGAGGACCTGCGGCGGCGGCGGCGGCGGCGGCGGATGGCCAGGAGGAAAAGGAGAGCAGGCAGGCACAGCTCCTGCCTTGGGAGGTTCTCTTCTCTGCGCACTATCAGCCGCCTTGTCCCGAGCTGAATTAGGGTTAAGGGGAAATCAGGGGGCGGGACAGTGACTGGAGGCCGTTCTCCGTCACCTGCCCCTCCATCCCACTCCATAGAACCCCGGACCTTCATCCCCAGCCCCTCCTCCGAGAATCTGTCGCGCCCCGGCGCTAGAAGGGGTGAGTTGCCTGAGCCTCTACTCACGCTGAGTGTTTAGAGCTCGGGGAGGGGAGGCGCATGGGGTCCTTCTGCATTAAGTGTGCAACGGTGGTGACGTGGGGTCGGTCCGTCTGCATTAAGTGTGTAACGGTGGTGAGCTCGGCTCCACGGAATTACAGCCACGGCACCCGAGCCCTGGAAACCTCAGGGCAGAAGGGGCGTCTCAGGACCTCTGGCTTCAGACTCCGCGTGTCACAGCTCAGTTGCGGGGCCGCAGTGCGGCTCCCCACAACGGCCCCCTTTCTAAGCTCCACTGTGGAGCGGCAGGTGCCGCAGGCTCCCCCCCACCCCCCACCGCCCCGCTCCGCCTCGTTGGCGCTCCCGGGCCATTGGGGACCCAGGGAACAACAGTGGAGCATGGAGACTCCAGCGGCCAAGGCGCTCCCATCCAAGCACTCTGGGGTCTCCGGGGAAAGGAAGAGGGGGTACCAGGGACCTGGAGGAGGGAGAGGAGGTCAGCGGAGCTCAGTCGCAGAGCTGAGCGCGGGAGGGGGGAGGGGCAGGGGCTCCCCTCCAGCCTCCGGGGTCTGGGGACTCAGGGATGCCAGAAAGAGCTGGGGGATGTAACAATCCAACAGAGGTCGGGACGTACCACGGGGCCCAGTGGCGGGGGGGGCAGAGGACGTGGTCACCGAGGGGAGCCCCCGCCCCCCTTCGCAGAGGCCTACAGCTGGGGTTGCGGGGAGAATTGGAACTGAGCTAGAGGTCGGAGGAGGCGGCTTGTTAAATCCGCCCCCTCCTCATACCCAACTTCCGAGGGGGAAGCGGTAGAGGGGAGGTTGGGGTTGGACCAGCGGCGAGGGGGCCCCTCCCTTGCACCTCCCCCCACCGGACTTGGTCGCGTCCGAAGTGTAACACTTTCTCTTTGTCGGAGGAGCTCCTCTCTTTCCTGTGCTGTAGCTCCCGTTGCGGCGGCGCCCGTGGCAGCCCTGGCGGACCCAGGAGCGATGGCAGCGACCGACATAGCTCGCCAGGTGGTGAGTGCGGGGCTTGGGTGCTAGCGCCCCGGCCGGGGGCCTGAGGAAGGTCGAGGTCCACCGCCGCCTCAAGGAGGGCAGTGGGCAGCATCCAGGAGCTGAGGCACGGCGGGACTTTTGCTATTGGGTCAGTGGCTTAGTTCCCCAGCCTGTCCCGGAGAATGGTGGTGGCGGGCGGGTGGGGTGTTGGCAAAGCCTGCGGGCCGGCAGCGGAACTTAACATTGCTTAAAAGCTGCAGTGAGCGCCGCCGCCTTCCTCGCTGCAGCTGCGGCCCCACCGCTGGGGCGTTGTCGAATGAATGGCCGCACGAGTCGCCGAGCCCTCCGGGTCCCTGACACCCCGGCCTTGCGGCGCCCCTGCGGTCAGCTGCCCGCTGGGACGCCCGCCTCCACAGGAAGAGGGGCGCGGGGCTGGGGTTAGCTTAGGGCAGAAGGCTGTGAGTGGTGAGGGGGGCGGGGAGGTGACTGGCGGGGGTAGGATTTCTCCATATGCATTACATATGTGACTGCGTCTGTGTGTGTATCGGTGTGTGCGCGTATATGTGCACGCGCGCGCACTCGTGCTTTCCCGGGCGGGCGGCGGCGGCGCCCGGGTCCTGTGACCCTAGATAAGTCTCTTGTTTCTCTCTGAGTGTGCTCACCTCTATAGCGTGTGTCCGTGTCCGAACGCCTCTCTGTAGGCTGGTGCTGTGTGCCTCTGGGTCCCATTTGTGCGTCACTGTGGGGTGCAGTTGGCTGGCCTGTAGGTGGCAGGCTACAGTATTTTGGCATATTTTTGAGCGGGCCTCCGGGGATCTGTTTCGGGTGCGTGTTCGGTGTAACTGGGCTTGTGTGCCGAAACCTGTGGAGCTGGCTTCTTTCTCAGGAGACTCAGGAAAATAAATGTGAGACTTCCCAAAGTGGTGCTGTCTCTCTTTTTGTTGGCGACCGACTCTGGGGAAATTTTTAAAAAGTCTTCATTTATAGAGCTGAAGTTTTCCAGCCTGGGATGTGCAGGGAAATCGTGTTGAAGTGCCCTGAGACACCATGTTTGTTTTTTTGACCAGAAGTTGGGTTGCAAAGGGAGATTATTCCATTTGGGGGGAACACCCTAGCTTTTCTATTCATCCATGGGTATCGGGGCTTTTAAGAACCTCACTAGCACCTTAAGGTGAGGAAGAAGAGTGAGAAAGAGGTAGGTCAAATCCCATGACATCAAATACTCCTTGATGAAAATCTCTGAACCACATAAAAATGTTTTAAAACCTTGTAGCTTACTTATTTATGGGAATAGTTCATGCAATGAAATTCCAGTGCAAAAAAAAATGCCTCTAGGTATTTGGTGTAATTGAAATTGATTTGTTTAAAAAATCTGAATCCAGAATCTGATAGTACTTGGTCTACAGGATATGTATTAATTTATTCCACCTTTTTGTCCCTGTTTGGAAAGGCAGGAACCTCCCCCACCCTCTGCACAGCCCAGCACTGAACTCTATGCGTTATGATGTGGAAGGATCAGGAGTAGATAGGAAACAATGCTCTGTGATGAAAGAATTTGAGAGAATTCTCTTCCCCCCGAGAATGGCTCCGCAGTATTTATTGCTTTAGTGTTTTGAGGGCTCCCAGAGTGCTTTTCTGTTCCTCGTTACCTGCATTTTAGCGATGGCATAGCTTAAGTGGAGGAATTAGTCTTCTAGATTACACTTGCTCCATCCTTAGTGAACAAAAATGACACTAATGATTTTTCTTGTCAGCTAATGAATTTTGCATCGACCTGTCCCTACTCTCTCCCCAGGTCCCCTTGCCTGGATTAGTTTCCTGCAGGGCAGATGTCGCAAAGGGGAACATTCCAGAAGGTTGTGCTTCACCTCAGGCACAACTCAGGCAACCTAGAGATCCCCTTTGTTCTGCAGATGGGGGTAGGAGGTGGCTCGAGGCCACTTGGTTTGCTTTGCATGGTTCCAGTTTGCTCTGGCTTGCCCTGCCATACTGTATGATGAAGAACATAATTGTACTCCAGATTCTGAAGCTGAAAGAGCAGCCTGAGCACTTGAGACCTTGTTATGTGATAAATGGGTTTCTGGGAAAACTGACGTCACTCTCCAAGCCCCCCTCCCCCCAGCCAGTGAAGCTCTTGTTGATGTGTCATTTGTCTCCTTTGTGTCTGCAAGAAGTTATAATTCACCAGGGAAGATGGAATTAACTCAAGAGACCTTGGATGTCTGGTTGCTGCTTGTTTTTTCCAAGGAGCAGGTATCCAGGCTTTGGGAAAAGAAGACTAGAGAGTACACCTTAGTGTGGCTAGCTTAGGAGTTCTTTTTAATGAGCTCTGAGACGTGGTGCCATGGGAGTAGTGCCCTGGTGCGTGTATGGGGGGGTGTCCTTTTCAGAGTCAGTTGAGGGTTACTGTGGCTAAACATCATTAGTGACTAAAACAGGCCTTAGAGTTGTTGGGTAGGGCCTATGTTGCATGCATGCAACTTGAAAGTTCAGTTATGGCGTACATGATACAATTCCATCCAATTTAAATGAATACCACAAAAGACTCTGCATGACAACATTATTTCTCCACTGTGACTATGAGTATTTATTTAACTGATTGATATGTGTCCAGCATGTCCTTGTCAACTATTCCCAAAAAAGTAGTAGACATAGTTCATGGCTTTGAAACTTACAGTGTAGTTAAATAGACAAAGTGTGGGCACTGAAATAATTAGAGAACTATAGATCTTCGAGATGATCCCCTCCAACCCCTGCTCATGAGGTGGCTTGGGTGGTGTTAGGGTGGAAAGCCTAGTAGGTGCTCAGGGCACAGGTGGAGAAAGATTTCTCATGAAGAAATTAAGATATATAAAAGTAAAAGAGGATTTTTTATCCTCCTTAGAAGAGAGAGTGAGTGAGATAGAGAGAATGAAAGAGAGAGGGGGAAGAAAGAGAGCAGAGAGATGGCAGTGACATCCCAAAGAAAGGGAAGGGGGTGCCAGGAGTGAGGCCAAGTGGCCTGCTGGTTTTATGGGGACAAAGAAAAAGGAAAAAAAAAGTAATTGTTGTGGAATAATTAGCAGGCAGCTGTGAGACAACAGGTTGTCCATCTTTCTTGCTTCTTCTTTGTTCCTGGAGACTTGGTTATTTCTGAAATGGAGTCAGGCTATTCCAGGGGATGTGATTTTGCCCCTGAGATGTGGTTTGGGGCAGGACACTAAGGCTTGGTGTTTGCTCCCCTGCTGTCCTTCTGGGAGCTTCTCAAGAACACCTTGAGGCTATAAAAACAAATTCTAAAAGCAGTTTCCGGCAAGAGAAAGATATACATTTCCTTTCTGTCTCTCAGCTCTTTTCTGTTGTTTGTGACAATGGAACCCTGCAGGTTGTCTGCCAGCTTGGGAGAGACAGTAAGGAGAGCTCATGATTGATCTTTAGATGTTGTTAGGAAATCGCAGGATTAGATATTTTCCTGTTATTTCAGCAAGGCCACCCTTTCAGGTGGCTTGGGCTGCTATTATATATACTCTGAGAGGTTATATGATTTGACCAAGATAACCTAGTAAGACACAGTATAGGCCCCAAAAGCTTCACCTCCTGGCTCTTGCACTGAGCTGTTTCTTTCAACATTGCACGCTGGGGTCCAGACTGTAAGTGCTGGCCCATTGAAAGAATATCTCATTGATTCTGGCTTGAACTGATCCCACAGTGTGAACAATGATGCTTTTCCAGTAGCAATCCAAGTAATAATGGTCATTCTCCCAAATGAAAGAACTTGCAGGGGCTAACTGTGCCCTACAAAGTTAGTGTGTATGGGCTGGTGTTATCCTGGGGAAATTGTCCCAAAGCAACTGCCTACAGGTGGGGAGAAGATTCAAAACCCCAATATTCACCTAGCTGTATAGAGGATACTGTACTACAGAAAGTTTACATGGCCTCAAATATTAAAAATTATTGAATCTAAGTTGAGGGTATGTCGGTTGTCATTACGCTACTTTCCAACTTTTCTGTGTGTTTGAGATTTTTCAAAATAGAAAGCTGAAGGAGAATTACAATGCCCTCCCCCAGATGCACATGGCCCCTTCCCTCAAGGAGTTTACAATCTAGTGGTGGAGGCAGACGCAGATAACTATATAATTATCACAGTGATAAGTGCTACACAGGAGAATAGCTGCCTGCCATGAGAATTCACTACAAGGGGACCTGATCCAGCAGAGTGGATGGGAGTGGAGGGTGAGAGGAAAGGCTTCCTGAGGGCATCAAATAGCAAATGGGCAGATGTGAAGATGGTTGAAATCTCACTTCTGCTACTGGGTTGGGAACATTTCATTTGCTAATTCATCCACTTTTATTTTCATTCATTCCCTCAGCACATATTTATTGGGCACCAACTCTGCCAGGCCCTGTGCCAGATTCTGGGGATATAGTGGTGGCCAAGGCACATAGGAACTCTGCCCTCTTAGAGCTTCCAGATGAGAGCAGGAATAAGCCCTGTTTCCTCTTCACATCCTAAATCCTGGAAATGTGAGTGCTAGTGATGTTCTTATTACTAAACTGCATTACAGCAGAGTGATTTGTCTGTATAGTATAATGAGATTTTGATCTGCAATCATGTGCATAGCATTTACTTCGTGAAGTCTCTGCTGTAAATTTTCTATTAATTGCTGGCTTTGTTACCCAGCACAGCCCCTGCCTTTGTGTGCTATAAGGGAATAAACCCATTGCATTAACCTGGGAAAAACTAATTAGGAAGATAAGTCCCCTGGAAAAAGGTATTCCCAATCTAAATAGGACTGATCTCAGGACTCGCCTGCTTTTCTGGATGATCAGAGCTGTGGTTTAATACTAGCCAGGCATGGTGGCTTATGCCTGTAATCCCGGAGATTCAGGAGGCTGAGGCGAGAGGATCGCTTCAGGCCAGAAGTTTGAGACCAGGATGGGCAACATAGCAAGACCTCATCTCTAAAAATAACGAAAAAAAAAAAAAAAACAAAAACCAGGTCATGCTGTGTGTGCCTGTAGTCCCAGCTATTCAGAGTCTAAGGCAGGAGGATCGCTTGAGCCCAGGAGTTGGAGGCTGCAGTGAGCTCTGATTGTGCCATTGCACTCCAGCCTGGGCGACAGAGCGAGACTCTGTCTCAAAAAAAAAGTTAGCATGAACAATTGAGAAGGGGTTTTAGTTACATATACATTAAAACTACATTTGAGACAAATGGAAAGAAAGAAGAGAGATAGCTAAAGAGAGAGGAAAACCATGGATAGGTGTCATGTGTTTTAACTATCTCAAAATACTTCCATCTGTGTGATTTCATTTTCCTCAAAAGCTTCCTGGACAAGTATTATCATTATTTTCATTTTGTAGGTGCAGGGAGACCAAGAGACTTAGTCCAAAGTGTTATTGCTGGTCATAGGATGACACAATGAAACACCTACCAGATGACACAGATTCCTTTACAAAAATAAAAAAAAAACCACTGGTATTTTCATGAGGTTTCTAAAAAATTAAAATCTTGCCATGCTCTCTCCTCCCCCCTCTTCTTGCTGCATCCCCCCCCCAGCACCCTCACAGGGGCCAGAGAAGAGTATACTTGGGTGATTTGGAGACTCTCTGATGTTAAAAAGATCCTCAGCTTAAATCAAAGATAGCACAGTCACGGGTTGTGTGGGTTTTCTCTTTTTTTCCTTCTCCATATTGCTTTAAATAAAAATCTTAGAGCCACCAGCCATGTAATGATGGATTATTTTAAGTAACAACTGAGGGGGGGCCAGAATAAATTAGAAACACAGACCCTTCCTCCTCGGTTTGGCAGGAGGAGGCTCCTGCTGCTGGGATTTGAAACCGTGGGTTTCTCTGCTGCCTGCACAGAGGAAGGGAGACCACATGCTCGGGAGGGTGAGAAATAATGTTATCCTCTTCTTCAGTGTCTTCTCATCAGAGGCAGCCATCTGCTGAATTATGCAGTGTGCTCTCAGCTGGCCTGGTGTGGGGTCATCCCTTCCACTCACTTAAAGGTGACCCGGAAAAGATTTGCGGGCCTTCCCAGGGCCATGCGTCAGGGCTCAGGTTTCCCCTGCCAGGGCCCTCTCTGACCCCTAATGAAGGCCCTGGGGTAACAGGAGCAGAACTCTGCTTTCTCAGCCCTGATGAGGTGTGAGGTGGTGTTCGGTTTCCTTTCACATGGGAGGCCCCCAGCACCGAACACTGGCGCTCAGGCAGGAACTGGGTTTTTTCAGATCCCCGTTAAACAAGACCAGATGGAGGCAGAGGCAAATTCGGGCTCCCCAGAGGGCAGTTGGGCATTCACCCAGAGGCCTGTGGGTAAACCTTTTCTTTTCTTTTCTTTTTTTAGCAGATTGGAGGTAACAATGGCCAGAGCACCTAGAAAACTCTGTTTAAATTGCCTGGCTTGAAGGAACTGTGTCTGACTTTTGTGGGAAAGTTGACCTACCCTGAGCAGGGGTCACTCCTGGCCCGGGGTGGAGATATTTTACCTAGACTCTGGCTGCTTGAGTTAGGCGGGCTCATTAGCTCTGTGGCTCTCGAGCAGAACTCGGCAGCTAGCCAGGCTGAGCTTTAGGCCGCAGTCAGAAGAGAGGGAAATGGGGGAGAAAAGTGGGGGGGATAAGTGGAGAGGAGGAGCGCAGGCCCTCACAGCACTGGCTGCCTCAGTGGCCTTCTATGGGCCAGAGCCACCTTGGTGAGCTCACAGGCTTCTGGGCCGTGTTCTTTGACCCTTCTGCCTTGGACCAGCCACAGCCTGATGTCTCGGAATTTTACCAGCATAAAGAAATATATCTGCTGCTTGAGTCAGCTTTTCCATTTGAGAGTGGCAGTCTGCTTGACAGGGCCCTGGATCCTAGTACCATTCATTCTCTGCTACTAAATCACTCTGTGACTCGGGACAAGTCACTTCCTCTTTCTGAGTCTCTTTCCCCTTTTGTACAACAAATGGGTTGGATTAGGTGATCCTGACGTTTCCTTGTTCTCCAGCCTAAATTTCTTTTAGGTCCTTGACTGCTTCTGCTTCCCAATGAGGTGGCAGAATTTAACTCCATCCCTTCCCTGCTTTGACCCATTGAGCTGGGTGGGGAGAGAGTTGTAGAGAAGGTGAATCTATGCTTTTAGCTCAGCAGGGTCTCTGGAAGTGGAAAGGAAACTACACTTAGATGGTGTCTGTTGGTGTAGGTGTATATAGCTATTGTCTTTCTATAAAGGTGCATAACATCTGAATGTTTGTCTGTTGAATCCTACTTCAAATGCAGTAGGAGAACTGGCTATTTAATGGAACCCTGCTGTGAATGCTTTTATAGAATGAAAAGCCACTCTGGAATTTATCTTGTGTATTAACATCAGAGTTTCGTGTACTGGATTTGCTAAAAATGTGCCTCCTCCCACCCCGTATGGTAAGGATAATCTCCCTTGTGCCTCTTCAGGGTCCCCTAAGCTGCTTGCCCACTGAAGGGCATTTTTGAGGCCCCTTAGGGGTGCTGCCAGCTTTTGCAGGTCTTATTTCTCCTGGGAACAGCCCCCAAATTTCTCTCTCCCAGTACAGGGCATTATGAATACTCTCAGTTTCCTGTTAGCCCAGCTTAATCAGCATAAGGGAAATTCTAATATTTGGTATGTTGGGTACATTGGAGGGTTTTTTTAAACCTCTGGGAACTTATCAGTGTTTTTGTGGTTCTTACAGCTGATAATACAGTGGCATCCACTCCTTTGATAGCACTGAAAGCAGCAGATGGGACTGTCAGCTACCTGATTGTTTCATCAAGATTTTTTGCTACATGTTTCAAGATATGTGATTTGATGTTGGGTTCACGGGAATCTTTAGAATAAGAAGTAATACTGTATAACAGTAAGTTATGCATATTATGTATAATAATAAGTTATAATAGGGTTTTATTATAGGTAAAATAAATGTTTTATATACAATAAGACCACCTAAAAAGTAAATGCTCTGATTAACCAAATTGGCAAGGACCTTTTTGGTTGTAGTTGAAGATTTTTCTATATTTGAGAGTACTTTCCTGCCCAGGAAAGTATCATCATAGAATCTCTTCTTTTTGGAGACGGGGTTTTGCTCTGTTGCCCAGGCCAGAGTGCAGTGGCGTGATCATAGTTCACTGCAACCTCCAACTCCTGGGCTCAAGCAATCCTCCCACCTCAGCCTCCTGAGTAGCTAAGACTATAGGCATGCGCCACCATACCCAGCTATTTTTTCTTATTTTTTGTAGAGATGGGGTCTTGCTATGTTGCCCAGGCTGGTCTTGAACTCCTGGCCTCAATTGATCCACCTCAGCCTCCCAAAGTGCTGGGATTACAGGTGTGAGCCACCATGCCCGGGTGAATAGTTTTTTTAAGACCATAGCCAAGACCAAATTTTTAAAAAATAAAATGACGTTTTTTTCCTGTTTATAAAAGTAAAATATGCCTATTGTAGGAAATTTGGAAAACACAGAAAAACAACATCACCTACAACCCCTCTACCCCAAAATAACCACTGATATAATTTTGATGTATATTCTTCCAATCTTTTAAAAAAATGTACGCATACTTTCCTCCCATCGTTGAGATGATCCTGTGTATACAGGTTGGGTTTTTTGTTGTTGTTTTGCCTAACAGTATTTGGTCATGTCATTAAATATTCTTAGAAAATATTTTTATTGGCTGCTTAATATTTCATCATGTATCACTGAACTGATGAATTGGGTTTGGTAGTCTTTTTTTATGCATTGGTTTTGGTAGATTTGCAGGATTGGGGATGGAGGTGGAGAAAGAGAAGGTGTGAGAGCTTGGGCCCACTAGTAAGTGACTGATGAGGCTGCTAAAAAGAATCCTATTTCAGGGTTTTTGGCCTTTCCTAGCATTTGGATGCAAAAGACCAAAGGAGAAAGTTTAGGAAAAGCCTAGTCATCAGCAGTGAATTTCAAACTTTTTGTTCTCATCCTTCAGAATGACAGCTACTAACTTAGCCACCCTGCTTTTAAGCAGAGGCAGGAAATTCGCCATTGACACAGATGCACCCTCAGTTCCCAGAGGCCTCAAATACTGCTCACTTACTCTACCACACAGGTTGGAAGAGGGGCAGAGGGAAGAGGGCACCAGGAGTTGCCTACTTGGGTGCTTGTGTGACTTTACTTTTGGAATAACAGCAATGGAGGAAAGATGCATAGCTGGAATTGCCATAACTGGGTCTTCATACTATGTACCTTACGAATATTTAATTAAAAGACGAAATTGGTGTGTCCTCCGGAGAGGAGGCGGAAGAGAAAGAGAGCACTGTTTCTGCCTGTGATATGAAATGTGGTATAACGTATTTCAAAACCGCAGGTGACTGCAGATGAGGAGAAAACAGGAAATGTAATTGGGGAGGGGAGTGGGGACTCTCTCAGTTCTCAGGAGCTCACTTTCATTTTGCATTCCTTTTAGCTCCTCTCAGACTCTGCATCCTAATTACCCCTGCTGCAAAACTGAGTGAGAACCCTCCTTTCTTATATTAAAAATGTTTTAAAATTACATGGGTAATGTGTGAATACATTCATGCTATGAAAGAATCAAACAATATAGAACTATACTGACTACCTCCTTCACTAAGGCCCTATTTCCATCCCCTTCCCCTGAGGTAGCCACAGTTCTTGGTTTGGTGTGTGTCTTCAGTCCCCTGTCTATTCATCCACATCCATTTATGTGTAAATACACATATGCAGGACTGTTTGTGCATATATGGGCTCATACTGCGCTTACTGTTCTACAGCTTCTATTTTCTACTTTATAATATGTCTTGGAGGTATTCACATCAGTCTATATGAAACCACCACATTTCTTCTTTAATGGCTACAAAATATGCCAGAATATTCCATGTACCATAATTTAGTTAAATATTTTCCTATTGTCTTGCCGGACATTTAGATTTTTTCTAGGTTTTCAGTAATATAAACAATGCTGTAATAAATTTCCTTGGGCATAGATCTTTGTACAGATCCTGAGACAAGGTTGCAAGATTATGGATGATGTGCAATTTTAAATTTTGGTGATTTAGGCCTTTCCAGCATTGCAGTTCAAGCCTTGAATATGGCACCACCTGCCATTAAAGATGGCAACTTGAGGTTTTAGAGTCAGATGTGCTGGGCCAAGTTGCCAGTTCCATCTCCTCTTGTCCACATTATAGTCAAGGGAATATTCAATTAACTGCAATCAAAGTAACCAGAACCTCAATTAATCAGGCCACTGATAAGGACAAAGAGGAAAGGGATAAGGTATCAGAAATTAGTGAGAGAAGAGGGAAGAAATTTCCAGGGGCCATCCTGGGGTCAGTGTACATTCAGTCCAATGCCCTGTCTTTTCTACCTCTACATATTTAGCTCTGAACAATGAGGACTGATATCCATAATGATGATCTTGACATCTTGTAAGATTCATCAAAGCAAGAATGCATGGTGTTCACTATACAGGATTTCCTAGAGCAGGAACTATACAAATTCGTTTTTGAAGGCTTCTTAACTACAGGGATTGAGATGAAATGTTTGCTGCTTAAATCTCAGTGAGGGAGAAAAGCACATTAACCAGGTCCCATGTCCCCACTTCCCCTAACTCTTTAGGACACTGACTGGGTAAAAGATACAGAAGAAATAAGGATTCTAAAAGTCACCAGTGATCTTCACCAAATCCAAGTCAATGGCCATTTCTCTTTAATTCTTGACTTTCCCTTTGGCCTCCTGGTGATGGAAAACTATTGGGTTATCTCTTACTTTTCTCCCTCTTGGCAGAATTTTCTTCATCTTCCCCTTGCTTACTTGTGGGCATCTCCTATATTCAGTTTTTAGCTCTTCTCTCCCTGTGCTATCTCTTGGAGAACACATTGGGTTTCATACCTCTCACTCCTAAATTTATATCTCAGTCGTGAATTCTCCCTGAGCCTGCAATCCCATATTCCTAACTACTTACTGGATTTCTTCCCCTGGCTATCTCACCATCAAATCAAAACTATCTTATTTTCCTTAATATATAAAATGCCTTTACAAGAGAAAGCCAAACATCCATTTTTTAAAAAATAGGCAAAGACATAAATAGGCAACCCACATAATACGTTCATAATATACATACGCAGTTGGACAATGAAAAAATGTTCTCCCTCACTAATATTACACAATGCAGATTAAATGCCATGATGTTATTTTTCAATGATTCAATGATGCAAAGTAGTTGAAAAGTCTATGAAACTCAGCGTTTATGGGTAAAGAGGCATTCTCACATATCAGTGGTGGAAATGTAAATTTGTCCTATTCCCTGCTGAACGATATGTCATTTTGTACCAAGGTCTTTAAACATGTATACTATCTTTTCATTCAGCAGGCTTCAGTTCAAAGAATTTAACTTAAGGAAATAATCGGAGATATACTCAAACCTATGAGAACAAGAAATATTGATTGTAATGTTGAAAACTTGGAAACATGCTAAATGTCTAGCAGTGGAAGACTGGTTAAGAAAAAATGGCAAATTCCTGCAATGGGATGGTATACAGCAAATAAAAATGTTTTAGAAGTATGCTTAATTATTTGAGAAAACACCAATACTATATTAACTGTCAGGTTATTAAGTCTGGCTGTGAAAAGAAATATACAGGATTATCTCTATTTGTAAAAAATATATATACAGACTGGTGGGGAATACATATGAACACCAACAATGATGATCTTTGGAGAGCGATGTTATGGATAATTTTTATTTTCTCCTTTATAATTTTCTGTATGTTCTAGAATTTCTACAGGGAATATTAATTACTTTTATAAAATTAAAAACCTAATGAGTGTAATTTTTTTAGTAACAGATTATTTAAAACCAGACTTCTGAACATCTGCACTAAACAAGCTCCCTTTCCTTCCTAGCTTCCCTCTGTCCATCCATGGTGCTGTCAGTCCAAGTCTCCAGGCTTTGCTCCCTCAACCCCCTGCCCCATCACTCATCCCTTGAGTCTCATCCCTTCTTTTGGACATCTCTCATATTAGTTCACTTCTTTTGGGTCCCAAGTCAGGTCAGTTCACTTTAATCAGCATTTATTGTCACAGTGTCTGGATGTCACTCTGCCAGCTCAACATTATTAGAGCCATCTCCTCATATGTCTCCCTGCCCCTAGTCTGGCCTCCAATCAAACAAGCACCCTGAGGCTGGAATGATCTTTTATAAACACTATCTGTATCATGGCCCTTTCTGCTCAAAACACTCAAAATGGCCCCAAACCCCATTGCCTAGGGAATGAAGCCCATGTTCTTTTCTTCTGCCGTTTAGGGCTCTTTGCATCACTGTGCTAGGTTAGGTGGGAGGTAAGGAGAGGTTTCTGTTAAGTTTTGGCCATGAAGTAAAATCTTCAGGGGTAAGGTGTGGAGCTCTCCCCACTGCCCTCCACTTCTTCAGTTTGAAACTTCCTTTCCCTTCTTTTTGGCTTTGGAGCACTTGCAGTTTCATGGTGCTGAATTTGGAGACCGGAAGAGGCAGTCAGGGGTGATAAAATATGGCCCAGGAAACCTCAACTCTGAGGCTGTCCCAATTTCCCGTGTCTGCTGCAGAGGAGGCTCCACCAAGAAAGCATTTTGGCTGTTAAGTTCCTGTCTCCCCTTGCAGTGTTGAGGACCAAGAACCAACAGTGGGAACCTTTACTGCTTACTTAGTTTGCTTTCGTAAAAAGAAGATGGGGCAAGGGGAAGGGGAAGCAGAAAGGGGTGAATGTAGAACAAAGCTGTGAATGATGTGAGCCCCTCATGAAACTCAGCTGACTTTGGGGGGCCCTCTGGGACACAGAACACACCAACTCTGACTGAATGATGGCAGATGGTCGTCTGTCAAGAATGCTCCGCTGGGAGTGTGTGGTGTGAGATGTGTGAGGGTAATGAACTTGCCAGATGGCAGTCACTGCCACTAGCCCTGTCGCTTGCTTTTGGAGTATCCGATGACACCGATGGGAGTGGGATCCCAAGCTGTGTAATGGGGATAGCTGGCAACCAGTCCTGACAAGGTCGGCTGCCTCAAGGCTCCTCCTCCATCACAGCCCATCCCTTTCGGGGTGAAGACGTGCCCTTACTATGGACCTAGTCTAAAAGCAGGGCCAGTCCAACAGAAGAGCTGCCTACTAGTACTGCCTGGGATGCTGGCGCCCCTGCAGGCCTCCTGGCATGGATCATGTCCTTTTTGGATTGCTCTTGGCATCTTTCTGGTTATGGAAAGCTTGGTGCAGCCCCACCCAACAGAAACTCTGACTCCTTACATAGCCCACCCATCCGTCTTGTCTAGCTTGGCTGTCTCCAGTTTCCCTTCTCTTTTCTCCCCTCCCTTCCCCCGTGGCCGTTGGCAGCTGGCACATTTCTTGAGTACATGCAGGCCCCTTTTATCCTTACCCCTGGCTCCTGGGAAGTCTGCCCCAGTTCGAGGCTCTCCCTGTTTTGTAAAACCATTAACGGTAAAAAGCTTTGGGCCTTGCAGAGGAAGCAAAGGCCCTCTGCTTTCCAGGGCTAGAAGTGCCTTGTCTGACCCCTGTGGAGTCAGGGGAATCAGAGTAAGCATGGAGGCAGCTCCCTTTACGTGTAGGAAGCCACGAGTGTTCCATGGCATTACTGGTCAGGTCAGGGGGCTTAAGGATAACTTCACAGTGCAATACCAACAGCAGCTACTGTTGACCCAATGCTTACCGCTTGCTAGGCACTATGCTAGGTGCTTGGGGAACATTATCCTATATAATCCTCACACTGACTACAACTAGTTTCCAATTTTACAGAGGAGGAGACTCTTGAGAGAAGTTCAGTAACTTGTTCGAGGTCACACAGCCAGAAGGTGGCGGAGATGGGGCTCTAATGCAGACCTGCCTGATTTCAAAGCCTGTGCTTTTAACGTCCACACTGCGCTGCCTTTATAGATCCCCAAAATGCCCTAGAGAGAGGATTCATTACTTTTTAAAGTCTTTCTGTAATATTTGCTGAACACTTGTGCATGTATTAAGCTTGTTACATGTGTTAGTATATTTGACCAGTCACCCCAGGTATGCCATATTATCTCATAGAACAGACATGGAAGGAAGCAGTCTCAGAGAGGTTACCCAGCTTGTAAGTGATGGAGGTGGGATTTGACCCCAAGTCTGTGAACCTCCAGTACCAGCATTCACCTCCCTGATCCCGAGGTCCTGCCCCTAAGAAGCCCCCTTTGTAATGTGCTCTGTCTAGAAGTGTGACGTTTATTACTGAGCCTACAGGATGCCTATACCCCCAAATCCATGATTTCCAAGCTGATGGGCCATTTTGTTTTGGAGCAGGGAGTAGCTGAGGGAAGAGATGACACAGTGGGCCTGGGCGGGTGTTACTTCCTAGCACAGAGAGCATTTGGATGGAGAAGTGAGACCCAGATTGCTTTTAAGCACATTTTCATTTTCTCCCCTCCCTCCCCTTCCAAATTAGGGTGAAGGTTGCCGAACTGTCCCCCTGGCTGGACATGTGGGGTTTGACAGCTTGCCTGACCAGCTGGTGAATAAGTCAGTCAGCCAGGGCTTCTGCTTCAACATCCTGTGCGTGGGTGAGTATTTCCATAGCAGGAAATTCTATTACAGAATATGGATCCTTAATGGCTGGATGTGGCTTTGCAGGTAATTAGGTTAAATAGTGTGCCATTCTGATCTACTTGCAAGAGTGTTCTCCCCCTCTTCTTCTTTAATCCTTCTATTGGCTTTTGTAAACAGTGGGCTGTCATTACATTTTTCCCTGGTCAGACCAGAATATGGGGCCATATCTTGGGGGAAACTGAGCTATGTGACACCCATTGGAAATTTTGTAAGGGAACCACCGGCTAGCTCAGTTACTGCCGTCAAGTTCATTTTGATTACAGAAGAGAGGAGCTAGGGCAGAGTTGGAAGGGAGGTGATGGCTGAGGAAAGATGCCTGCCCACCAGCTGTGGGCAGTAGGTTAGGTCTGTCTGTTTCCTCTGCAGCTTTGCTGTGCTTGGTATAGTTTGAGCTCAAGTGCAGGCACCACACAAGCTGTGTGCAAAGTTCTTTTATTCCCTTTACCTATATCTCTGTCTAGACCTTTAATCTCAGTGGTGGAGCCATGTCTTAGCCCCCCTAAGTGCTAATCACAGCTCAAAGAGAGTTCAGTAATGTTTGTGAAATGAATGAATGAGTGAACCCCACAGGAACCGTTCGCTCATTATGCTTCTCAAATACTTTCTAACATTAGCTCTTTTGGTCCTTTCTAAGAATCTGGGAAGCATTTGTATCCTCATGGAACAGGTAGAGACCCAGAAACTTGGGGAGGTTAAGGATTTACCTAAGGCAACACAGGAAAAGTGGTAGAGCCATAACAAAGACCTAGACCTGGTTGACTCCTTGTCCCTCCCACTGCTTCTCTAACTGCTGCCAGCAACATCTCTTGAGGACACAGAAACACTCTAGAAACCCTTGCACACCAATCAAACAAATATGGGGGACAACAGTTCCTTGATATAGTCTTGAAGAATCTCTCCTTAGAGCCAAGTGTAGTAGTACATGTAGCTACTTGGGAGACTGAAACAGGAGGATCGCTTGAGCCCAGGAGTTCAAGGTCAGCCTGGACAACATGGCAAGGCCCTGTCTCTAACAAGAAAAAAAAAAAAGAATCTCTGCTTAGACCTTAAAAATCCCAAATTTGCAAACACAATCTTAACATATAATTTTCACTTACAGTGCAGGAAAGCATATTTTCAATGACCTCCTTCTGAACCTTAATTATATAAATACTAGAATAAAGTCAGTTTTCACATTGGCTGGAATACTCAAACACAAACACTTCTGCTAAATTGCCTTTTCTTATTTTTGTATAGAATGTATGAGGACCTCATTCACATTGTAGATCCGAACCACCTCTAAAGTTGATATTTTACTCTTTAATGTATTCAAAAAGTCTGTTATCTCGCTAAGGGCATTCGTTTTCTGGGGCTCTTTTTTTTTTCTCCTCCTCCAATCCCAGCACTTTTTTCCAGGTCGTTTTCTGTAGGAGAATCACTGCTTGCTCAAGGACAAATAGAGAACAATGGATGACAGGCAGTCAACTCACTCACAAGCATTAGCCTTGGAACCTATGAGATGAAAATATGTGCTTCACAGAGTTATGCATCAGGGGCTTTAGAGTCCAGATCTAGGCTGTTAATTCTTCAAATGCTGAAAGTCTAACTTATGGTTATGATTAGGTGCTATTAAGAAAGGAATACAAAAATGAATAGAAGTCATAGTGACCGACATTAAGAGCAAATGCCATCACATCCAATATTACCACCACCAAATCTCTGTTGAACTAACAAGATCGCCAATCTTTGGCTGATGGCCAACTTACTTCGTGTAATATTTGATTACTTCAATATTTCAGCACAAACATATCAGATTCCCTTGGCATTCCTCCCAGAGCTCCATATGACCTGTACTGAATTGGAGGAGATGAGAAGAGAAATGACAGACTCACTCTCAGTGACCTTTCAACCACGTGCAATTGACTGAGCTAGTAAATTTTTAGGAGGGAGGCCGTGTGAATCAGAATGGCTCTCTGAGGGCAGAAGTGTAGGGTAATTTGACACGTGGATCACAGGCTCCCCTAGGGCCCAGTGGAAGAGGCAGCCAAGCTCAAGGCAGAGTGAGTGAGAGAAATAGTAAACCCCTGTCCTCTAGTTCCCACCCAGACATCGTACAGCTACAACTGCTTCAGTGTGCACCAGCTGGGATGGAATTGTTTAAGTGCCTGGGACAGATTCTCTAAGAGGGGAGAGGTAGGAAAGAGATACTCTCACCCCCAGGAATTATACTCTCTCTCGTCCCACTTGTCAAGTTTCAGGAAATGGCTGCCTCAGTAGCTCCCTTCTTAGACCTGCAGGTGCAACCATTGGATAAACCAGCCTAGACCGGGTTAATTCCATTCCCCATTCTTGATCCAAAAAATCCTACAGCTCATACATCCTGACCTCTTGCTTTGTTCACAATCCTGTCAGTGTGCAGAGAAACCACAATTTGGACCAAGGTCACAAGCAGCTTAGAGTGGCTCTGAGGCTGCAAAAAATGTCAGCCCAGCCATGGGGCTGGGTCCAGTCACTGACCTGGCAAAGGATCCATAGGTTCACTGCTAAAAGTGATCTTTTCTCTTGCAGGGCTTTCCATGGCCATACTTTCATGCCTACTGCCTGTGTGTAACTGTCAAGTTGACTGCCTTAATGACTGCTATAAAAAGATTCTGTTTGGGCATAGAATATATTCCCCCAAAGTATTTTCTTTTCTTTTCTGAGAGAGCATTTTTGCTGTGAAATTATGATAGCACTGGCTTTGATTATTAACAGGGACCTAGAATATTTTCACATTGTTTTTGTTTGTTTGTTTTTTGTTTTCTTAGAGACAGGGTATCTGGAGCCCAGGCTGGAGTGCAGTGGTGTGATCATAGCTCACTGCAGCCTCAAACGTCTGGATTCAAGTGATCCTCCCACCTTAGCCTCTTGAGTAGCTGGGACTACAGGAACACACTCGGCTAATTTTTAAATATTTTTTGTAGAGGCAGGGTCTTGCTGTGTTGCCCAGGCTATTCTCAAACTCCTGGGCTCAGTCCTCTCCTTGGCCTCCCAAAGTGCTGGGATGTAGGCATGAGCTAGCAACAGTAATGGCTGTGAGGAGCACAAAGGGTCATAATCATAATATTTACTTTGAAGCTGCTCAGGATTCCAGGCTCAATTAGGCTCTGTTGAACTTGGAAAAAAAACATGCCAGAGAAGCAGTATTGAGGTAAGCCTACAGGAGGAGGGGAAAGGGCAGCTAGCATTCTATTAAGGTCAGGGCCAATTGTTTCATCCCTCTGTCTCTGGGAAAGGGAGCTGTTAACCTATCTAAGAGAAAGTTGCCAGCAGTGGTGTGCTGATCAACATCTAACAACCCATCTCAGGAAAAAGATTGCCATGATTTGTAGCATCTACTGATTTCTGTGGTGTCATTGCTACTACCGTAGCTGATTTTAAGCTACCAACCAACGTGATGTCACTGCACATGGGCTTGGGAAGAGATGCAGGAAGCGGACGAGCCAGCTCCAGCACACTACTATCTGCCAGGCCTCTACAAGATCAGGAAGGAGAAAGTGCAAGGTCACAGAGCCAGGCATGACCTTGTCCCTTTCCATAGGCTTGCTTGGCTAACTGGAGTTCCTGGAGTGTTTCCTTTTGGACACCTCCCTGTTGAACTCAGAGACATTTCTCTTGGTTTATTCCAACATTCAGAGCCAACAGAGACTTCAGCTCCATGAGAACAGGGATTGTGGCTATCTTGTTCATTGTTGTATCCTCAGCCCCTATAACTGTGCCTGGTTCCTATTATAGGCTTTAGAAATACTTGTTGAGTGACTGAATGAATGTATTATACCTACAGGCCTTGCTAGAGCACTTTGGCCTGCCTGGATTCAAATGCTGGCTCTGCCACTTATTAGTTTGTGACCTTGGACCGGTTATTTACTCCACATTTTGTAGATGAGGAAAGTAAGGTGCAGAGAGGCTGAGGAACTGGTGCAAATTCACACGACTAGTAAGTGGCTTAGTTAGCCCATCTGCGAATTGAGGACAAAAAGTAGTATCTATCTCATAGGCTTGTTGTAAGGAACATGTAAGAACATATATGTAAAGAATTTACAGCAGTGTCTGGCACACAGTAAGTACTCCATAAACAATAATTCTTATTATTATTACTTCAATTCTCATTTTAGGGAAAAAGAGGCTGGGACCCAGAGAGGGAAAAAGGCTTAGCTCAGGTCACACAGTAATTTAGTGCTAACTTGACTGGGAATCTTCATTTCATAACTTGCAAGGTTTTAATTGCACAAGATGGAGTGTGCAAATATTAACAGTGACTAAGGAAAACGGCTAAGCTTTTATTTTTTTTTCTTTTTAAATGTTTTTTTAGAGACAGGGTCTCAGTTTGTTGCCCAGGCTGGAGTGTAGTAGCACAATCATAGCTCACTGCAACTTTGAACTCCTGGGCTCAAGCAATCCTCTTGCCTCAGCCTTCCAAGTAGCTAGGACTATAGGTATGCACCACCATGCCCAGCTAAGCATTTCTTTATTACACAGGTTTGTAATGCAAGGGGGTCGACATCGGACTATCCTAGGAAGTATAGTTTGAAAAAGCATATTTCATATTAAATGCTTTAAAGTTAAAATTATTTTTTACAAACTTGTTTCCAGAATACTGTCTATATTGAGCAAAGCGAAATGAAATCCTCTTGGCTGGTGGAGCATGCTTTAAAAGGGCTCAGAAACCCTATTGTCCACTATGAGCAGCTCTGGGAAGGCTGGAGAGGAGGAGAGAGAAATTGACCCCTTGGGACTCCTCAGGTTTCCTGCTGGAATCTAATTGCCAAGTCCCCACCTTCCTGCAGGGGTGTAGAATCTGCTGACCTGATCCCAGTTAGGCCACGTGTATCTCCCCGCCTAATTCAATACTGAGCCCAGGGCAGCCGTGGGAGGGGACAGCATCCTAGGCTCAGGCTGGGTCTGTGCCAACTATTGAGAGAAAGCCTCCCCACCCCCAGTCTCTGTGCTGATGGAAAACTGGAACTGGAACGGGAGCACTCCATAGCCACAGGACGAGCTTGCTTGCTTTTCTGCCCTCTTCTAATACTGCATTTATCTCGATTCCCTAGATACCTGCAAGTTCTTTTCTTCCAGACATTCATTATTTGGCATCTAATTTCCACAACCCTTTTGTGCTGGCAGGCATTTGGGTGGTCATTTTTCGTGCTGTTCCTCCCTGCTGCCTGCCCTGCCCTGCCCTGCCCAGCCTGGCCCCCATTTCTCCAGCTGTGCAAACAGGGTGGGTCCCTCACTCTGCAGTGCCGCTCCTGAGGCGTTCTGTGAGAACCTTGGGCTAAGGCACCCTTGGGAGTTCAGGAATATGCTGCCCAGCCCCTGCTCTCTGAGAATTCTTAGGATCAGGGAGCTGGGGAGCCCACTCTGGGTGCTGGGGAGACAGGGCCCACCACACTCTAGGAACTGCAGGGCATTCAGCAGGGAGCTCACAGAACAGAAGAGGAGCGGGGGTGGGGGTGTACATGGAATATTCATTAGGCACATACAAAGTTAGGTT
Source organism: Mirza zaza (assembly GCA_008750895.1). Taxonomy (NCBI): domain Eukaryota; kingdom Metazoa; phylum Chordata; class Mammalia; order Primates; family Cheirogaleidae; genus Mirza; species Mirza zaza. Next base: position 69,568 of record VSMD01032655.1, read on the forward strand.
AAAATGTATCTCTAACCTGGGTGCCCAGAGGGGGGTGGTGAGTTGGGGCCAGGGACCCACCCTGTATTCCCACCTCAGAGGTGCTGGCCCCGTTAGCAGTTGGGCTGCACCCCACCTTGGATGGGGTGGAGGGGAGCTTATACATTCTGCTGCTCAGCCAAGTCTGTCACCTCCCACAGGCAAAGGCTTCACCTCGTCACATTTTTCCTTAGACCCAAATACTTCCTGTTCCTTTAGGGAAGGAAAAAGGGGGCCTCTTCTTGGAGAGTCTTTGCTGCTAATGGGTATAGCAGACCCTGGCTGGAAACATGATCTATGTGAGGAACCATTTCCTCCGCACCCTGACAATCTATCGAGTTAGTCAGACCTGGCTATGAAATTGAGCTGGAGGGCTGGGTAGCCAGGCTGAATTGAATGTTCTCCTTGTTCGTTCTCTCTCTCTCTCTCTCTCTCTCTCTCTCTCTCTCTCTCTCTCCCTCTCTCCCTCCCCTCACTCCTCCTCCCTCTCTCCCTTGCCCCCTCCCTCCCTCCCTCTTTTCTCCCTCTCCAGGCACACAGAGAGCTCTCATCATAGACAGATATTTTAAAGTGCCTCCTGCATTCATAGCTCATTACTCTGGATAAAAAAGGTGTGGAAGATGCAAAGCTTGACACACCCAGAGGGTGGAGGGGAGATGGAACATTTTCGGTTTCGCATCATGCAGCTCTAACCCTAGCTTTGGACCACAGATGTGTGCTGTTGGTCCCCAGGGCAGGATTTGTCCAGTGCAAATGCACTCCCGACTGTGAAGAGAAGTCAAAGCTCACATCCCCCAGGTTGGAGGGAGGGAAAAAAGAAGAGGTCTGAAAATAGAATAGCAGGATAATCTATGAATATGTATTCAAAGGGCAATCCTGAGTGATTAACTACTGACTCTTCCATTCCTGGTATTCCTGAGTCACTTGGTATAGGCTGAGGGCAGGCCAAATACAGTCTGGATTTGTGAAGATTATAAACGGTTTTAGTGCACAGCCCAGCTTGTAACCTCATATCAGATTCCTGCCTAACTCCCATGTCACGAACTTCCCTTCAACTCGTGACTTCTTGTGTTCTCCCATTCCCTAAAGACTCCTTGGCTCCGGCAATGGCTGGATATCCCTTGGTGTCCCAGGAGTAAGCTCCCCAAACCTTCACCAGTCTGCGACAGCATTTCCCCCACTCATCTCCCTAGTGTGAAATTCAAGACTTTTGAGATTCCAATGGTTTAATTTATTAGTATCCCTGTAGCCTGGTAGTTAAACAAACAAATGGCTGGTTTGTTTGAAATTTAAGGAGAAGAATAATTTGTAGCCTGCTAAGTTCCCTCCCTGTTAGCTAAAAATGGTCTTGCTGCAAGCTGAACCAGGCTGGGAGGAAAAGCCAAGGGCCCACACAGTCTTGCACAGCCTCGCCTCGCCTCTGGGACACATATCCACAGCATCCACACGGGGCTGCTGGGGCCCTTCAGGGAGGAGAGGTGGGGACTGGGACAAGATGTTTGTTTGATAAGAGACTACTGTCCCTTTAAAAAATTTTTTACAGCCTGAGCAAAAGTGAGAATGCATCTCTACAAAAAATAGAAAAATTTAGCCTGGTGTGGTGGCTCATTCCTGTAGCCCCAGCTACTCGGAAGGCTGAGGCAAGAGTATCGCTCGAGCCCAGGAATGTGAGGTTGCTATGAGCTATGATGATGCCATGGCACTATAGCCTGGACAACAGAATGAGATTGTGTCTCCAATAAACAAACAAACAAACAAACAGCAAAAAGCAAGTAACAGGAAAAAAATGGAAGAAGGAAATGAAAACCATCCCAATTCTACTATCTGATATGACTACTGCTGATTTATTGATGCAGTTCTTTTCTGTCTTTGCCATTTAACTGAGATCATGCAGTCCGTATACTTCTATATGCTTTTCGCTTCGTGTTTTATCATGTACATTTTTCCCATGTCAATAATTGTACATCTGAGGCATGATGTGTAAGTGCTGCACAGTCACCGTGTGAATGGGCCATAATTTATCCTTTTGGTTTTCAGGAGAGACTGGTTTGGGCAAGTCCACCCTCATGGACACCCTGTTCAACACAAAGTTTGAAGGGGAGCCAGCCACCCACACACAGCCAGGTGTCCAGCTTCGGTCCAATACCTATGACCTCCAAGAGAGCAATGTGGGGCTAAAGCTCACGATCGTTAGCACGGTGGGCTTTGGGGACCAGATCAACAAGGAGGACAGGTAAGGAAGGTGGTGGTGTGGCGGGGAGGTTGGGAGGGCACCCCAGGGAGAAGCTCACCACGGGGGGGGGGGGGTCTCGAAGAGAGAACAGATGGTGAGCCCCAGCTTGTCCTCCCAGCATGACATGAGCAGCACTGCCCCTGCCCAGGGTCCCTGTCTACAGCAACTGTTCCACTCCACACACTTGGCGAAAAGAAGGGTGTCTTTCTAATATACGTGGATGGGGTCTCAATTCTATTCAGCAGACATTTATTACGCTCCTACCTTGTGCCATGTACTGCTGAGCTCTGACAATCTAGAAAGGACTAGGAATGCCCTTGAGGCATTCACGGGTGAGACAGGTTTTAAGCAAATAATTTCTGCAGAGTTAATAGGTTCTGTAAAGGACAGGGTACAAAGAGGTAAAAGACAAGTTACAATGAGCACACAAAGGTGAAAACAGTCAATTCCATGCGGGGAGGTCTCAGGAAAGCCTTCACAGAGGACGGGCACCCTGTGCTGACGCTTGAAGGACAAATTATTTTGCCAGACCAACAAGGGAAGGGAAAAAAGGGCATTCCAGGCAAAGGTAACTGCTTATAAAAAGAGGAAGTGATGTGGTGGATTCTGGTATGTTCCAGGGAACTGAAGCTTGCTCTGTTTGTCTAGACATTGTGAGGCTAATGAGCTTCAGGGCTCTCACTTGCACAGGCCCCTTCCAAGGGCCTGTAATGAATTTTTAGCCATAGCGTTGTATTATCTGTCTTGGAGGGTCCTTCACATTGTATAAGTGTAAGGCCTGGAGAAACCTGGATCTGCCCAAGGGCTAGCACTTGGAGCGAGGGGGGTAAGTGGGGGAAAATGCTCCTGAACAGGTAAGTAGGAGCCAGATCATGGAGGGATTCATAGAATGTGCAAATATGGGAAGCACTGGAAGGTTTTAAGAAGTAGAATGATGTTTTCTGATTGGCCTTTGAGGAAGGCACTTTGGCATAGTCTAGAGACAGAAGACAGAAGAGCAAGAAGACCAATTAGGAGGTTATTGGGCCAATTAGATTGAGGTGAGAGATAAAATAGGTGCTGAGATAGGGAAGAGGAGACAAATTTGATAAATATTGACCGGTTAAAAATCAACAGGACTTGGTAGAAACTTGGTGGGGAGTTTTGAAGGCAAAAGAAGAATCTAGAATGTGAGGCCCACATGTCTGGCTTTGGAGAGTGGACACGTGGTGGTGGCATTCCATAAGAGAGGTAATATAACAAAACCAACTTTTGAAATAATAAGCTCTGTTTTGGACACATTGAGTTTGACCTGTCTGTGGAATATTGAGATACACAATGACCTTCAGCAGTAGGCAGTTGAACATACTGAGCTGGAGATCAGAAGAGGGTCTAGGCTGGAAATACAGATTTGGGTTATCAAGGTAGAGGGGATATGTTCCTACTGTGAACACGTATAAGATCACCCAGGGATCAGAGCAGAGTGAGAAGAATGTTGGGCTAAAGACATCCTGTAAACAAACTGAACGGGGGGAAAAGCTGAGAGGTAGGAGAGGGCCAGGGGAGACTGGGGGGATCTGAGAATGTGTGTGAGTGAGGGCTAGAGTGAGGCTCAGAGATGAGGATGTGATGAGGGCTGGGGTCGGGTTGGGAATGGGTGAGGGTCAGGCACCATCTGCATTTAACCCGAAGTCGCATGGTTGTTACACATGCTCATCTTAGAAAGGGCCATTCATCATTTTGAGCAAAGTGTCTGGTCATCCTTTGAGAATTCTCTTGCTTCTTAGATGAACTGTATGTCAAATTCTTTAATTTTTTCCATAAAGCTACAATAGCCATCCATACTCATTTCCTTATAATGGATAAATATATGTATCTTCTTAATAATTGAACTGAATTCTGTTTTCCATCTGAAATTCTAGAAGAAGGACACCTCTGCTTTTTATAGGCTTACTTATTGTGCTAATCATTTTTGGTTGAGAATAAATTAGACCCCGGGGAATGGGGATATTTGGGCCACAATATGAGTGCTTAATCTCAGCGGCAGGTTGTTCAGGAACTGCTCAATTCAATTTCTCACAGTTCTTTCAGTTACGTACATTCAACATATCTGACATTGGACAACACCTTGATAATGGTGGCTTGGGAGGACTGAACTGATACTGCCCCTCAGAGGCGAATCTACCTCTGTTTTTATTTTAAAATATTCTTATTGTTTTTTTTTCTGATTATAAACATGATACATAGTCATAAAAAAATCAAGTAAGTAGAAATGACAAGCTTCCCTGAAATTGGGCTGGGGAGTGGAGTTGTGGAGTAAGCTCCAGGGATCTGTAATAACAAGCAGTGTTTTCTACATGGTGTCAAGGCTATTTCAGCATAAATATGTCAGTGCAGCTGTAGTGAAACAGGGCATCAAAATGCCCTGCTTTACCAGGGCATGTGAATACACTAGGGAGAGCAGCGAATAAGGCCTGATCTGCAGAAAGTTACCATTTAAAGGGTGCTATAGAAAAAGGAACCCAAGGGAGAGACTTAGAAGGACAGGATGGAGAAGGAAGGGCTTAGGACCTTGGGCTTTGTTCTCAGACAGACCTGGTTCAAATCCCATCGTGCCATTTTTTAGGCTAGGGATCTTGGAGAAGAAACTTAAATTCTCTGTTAGGGTGGAAAGCCTAGCAGGTGCTCACAGTGCGGGTGGAGAAAGATTTCTCATGCAGAGATTAAGATATATAAAAGTAAAAACATTTATTTTATCCTCTTAGAGGAGAGAAAGAGAGTATGAGAGGGAAAGAGAGGGGGTAAAGTGACCAGGGAGACGCGGCATCCCAAAGAAAGAGAAGGGGGTGCCAGCAGTGAGGCCAAGTGGCTTGCTGGTTTTATGGGAACAAAAAGAAAGAGAAAAAATTAATAATGATTGTTGAAGGTTGAACCAGAAGCAGCTGTGGAGTAATTAGCAGGCAGCTGCTGGATGTCAGGTTGTCCCGGCTTTCTTGCTTTTTTGTCTGTACGTGGAGACTTGGCTATCTCTGAAATGTAGTCAGGCTTATCGCAGGGGATATGATTTTGGCCTGCGATATAATTTTGGGCAGGAAACTGAGGCCAGTAGTTTACTCCCCTGCTGTCCATTCTGGGGCTTCTCAGGAACACCTTGAGGCTATAAAACAAATTCTAAAGGCAGTTGCTGGTGAATGTAAAGAGAAAGATTTACATTTCCTTTTTATCTCTTGGGCTCCTTTCACATGTTTGTGAAAACAGAATCCCTGCAGGTCTCCTGCCAGCTAAGGAGAGAAAGAGCAGAGAGTAGGCACAGCTGGAGATGATCTTCAGATGTTATTAGGAAATTGCTGGACTAGATATTTTTCTGTGGTTTCAGCAAGTCTGCCCCTTTAATTATCTATGTCTCAGTTTTCTCACCTATAAAGTGATGATGGTGATAATCATACCTACCTTAGCGAGCAGTGGTGAAGCACATTTGACATGTACGTCATATGAAATGCTTAAACAATGCCTGGCACAGAGTGACTACCTAATAATAAACCAAATATATTATTATGATCATAATTTTTATTAATAGAAAAACGGAGGGAGAGTTGTATCATGTAGCATATGAGAGGGAATGACAAATGGTGTCTAGGAAGAGAAGAACCACAGGGTTTGGCGCCATGAGTGCTATTAATACATTTAGGAATAATAATTTTAGAGGAATTGTAGCGAGACACTAGAGTGCCATGATTGCTGAGAATAGGTGGTAAGGATATAAAGGCTTCAGAATAGTAAAAAGAGTAACAGGACAGAAAAGTGAATCCAAGAGCAGATCATGTTCTTATGGAAATTTAGCATATGTAAGTCAGCAGAGAAAGAATAGACTATTCAAGAAATGATGCTGGGGAAAGAGACAATCCATTTAGGAAGAAAATAAAATGAGACCTCCCACATAAACACCATTCACAAAAATAGATTCCTGTTGGACTAAAAACAAATTCTAAAAATATAAGGAGAAAATATCAGAGAATATTTTTTTATAACTTTGCAAGTAGAGAAGGCTTTTCTAATCATGACACAGAATTCAAAAGCCATAGAAGAAAAGATTAACAGATTTAAGTTTACTAAAATAAAAAACCTTGGTATATTGAAAGACACCATAAATAAATGTAAAAACAAGCTACAGATGGGGAGAATGTATTTGAAACCTATATCACAGACAAAGGATCCTTATAAAATATAAAAAGAGAGCCTCAACAATTCCATGAGAAATAAACAATAATTGACAAAAGGGGAAATACAAATGGCCAATCAACATATGAAATGATGCTCATTCAATTTCCCCAATAATTAGAGAAATGCAAAATGGAACAATGAAATATTTTTTATCCATCAGATTTGCAAAAAATAAAAGATGATGTATCCACTAACACTAGGTAATTTCCATTCATGCTGGTGGGAATGTAAATTGATACACACTTTTTGGAGAGCAAATTTGGCAGTATCTATTAAAATTTAAAATGTGAATAATTTATGTATGACCCAGCAGTTCCACTTTTAAGTATACAGCCTGGAGAAACAATTGCACATGTTCATGAGAAGCATACAAAATGGATGTTCACTGCAGCATTGGTTACCGAATAAAAAAAATTTGAACAGTCTAAATTTCCATCAATAGAGCAATTAAATAAACCATGGTACAACCGTACCATGGAATTGTGTTTGGCAGTTTAAAAAAATGAGGTATATCAATATGTACTCACATGGATAGATCTCTAGGACATGTTATTAAGTGAAAAAAAAGTTGCAGAGTGATACACAGATCATGATGCCATTTGTGTAAATCTTCCCCCCTTGCCCCAATAAAACAACAAACATTTCTCTTTACTTATGTATGTAGTGCAGAGAAAAAGGTCTGGAAAAATAATCAACAACCTGAAAGTAGCAGCTACTTCTGAGGAAGGGAGACTATGTATTGCTTGCATATCTAAAAATAAATAAAAAAGAATAAAGTTTTTCAAAAGGAAGCAGATAAAATGAGTGTAGACTGCTCATTTGAAAAGCTTGTCTGAGCTGGGAACAAAAGATAAAACAGTGTCTAAAGGGAGACAAGGAGGTCAGGGGCGACTCTTGAAGATGGAAAAGATGATAAGGGCTTCAACAGGTGCAAAAGCTTCAAGGAGAGAAGGGGACAGATTCAGGAGAAAGAATCCACAAGATGTAGTAACCAAGTTGATGTGAGAGATCTAATTCAGTTTATAAACGACTAAATGTCTACTGCATGCCAGGTACACTGTGAGGTGCCAAAGATACTAAGAAACAAGGCACAGTCTTTAGTTAAGGAGCTTGCAGCTTAGTGGAGGGGACAAACATGTATACATATTCTGCACCAGTGGAAAGTACAGTAACAGGAGTATGCATATGTGGGAACAGGAAGGGTAACAACTGGTCAAGCCTGATGATAGGAGTATAGGGTGAAGGTTGATGAAAGGGGAGAGCAGGTGATCAGGAAAGGCTGGCCTAAGTCTTGTAGGATGAGTACAAGTTAGCCAACTGGCCTGTAGTGGGCATTTGTCCATATTTGTTGAATGAATACATGCATGAACGAATGAATGCATGAATGAAATAAATATACATTGGTGGGAGAAATAGAATAAAGAGAATACCTGTAAGTTTTCATCATTCAAAACCAAAAGTATCCATTGAGTGTGTTAACTAGGATGTTGATATACATAGAAAACAGTCTGCAATGTGTTGAGGAGTGAATGGGAAGTACAAAAAGAATAAATGAGTAGATTATTCTTTTACAAAATCTCCATCCACCCACTAAATATTTGTTGGGCTTCTATTATGTGTCAGGCCTTATGGTAGGTGCAGGACAAACCTGACTGCTAAGGGAAGGAAAAACATAAGAAAGTAGTCGGGGAGAAGTGGGTGGTTGGGAAGGATTGGATGGAGGAAAGATTTTGGGTTTTTTGAGATGAGGGAATACTTAAACATATTAATAGATTTAGGGAAAAGAGTCAGTAGGAGGTGAGGAGATGGTAGATGAAGCAAGGATCCCAAATAGCCTGAAAGGGATGATGAGATCAAGTGCACAAGGGCAATGAGCCTGAATAGCATGAGGGACCCTTCATCTTCAAAGACTAGAGGGAAACAGGGAAGGGTTGGTTCATTTCTCGAGGACAGGTAGTGAGGCAGGAAGTTGAGGTAGTGTAAGCCTGGTAGCCTTGACTTTGTTGGTAAAGTAGGAGGTAAGACCATCTTATGAGAGTGAAGGGGTCGTGAATCAGTTTTGGAGCTTGAGGAAAGTGATGAAAGTTTGGAATGGCCAATGAGGGCAACAGAAGGGAGCTTAAGGAAGCCAAATAAAGGGATTGTCATGCTGCACTAGAGTCCCACAGGAGGATGGAGACCATGCATTCATCGTGGTGTCAAGACCACTACTTCGTGATTGCTTCTAGCCAACTTGAGCAGCAGTGGTGCCGGAGCAGAGAAGGTAGATTGTGACATTTCTTCAGTGTAGCAATTTTGTGGGAGGACAAGTGGCATGGAGATGGGGGTGTTAATAAAAAAGTGGTTCAAGTGATGGGTCCTGGGGTTCAGCCTGGGCAAAGAAGAAGATGAGGCCAAGAGGGGGCTGCTATCCTATGAGATAATGGAGGGGTCGAGGTGCCAGAGGACTCTGACGTGAAAGATTGGGTTTAGGAGAATTGAAGGCAAAAGAACTGGAAACGTGCACGGTTGCGGTCAGACAGTCAGGTGTTAGAGTGAGGATTTCTTGGGAGGAGCTGGTCTGGCTAATGATAAGGTGGGCCAGTGGCTGGAGTGGAGGGAGCTGAAGGTTCTGCAGTTGACACAAGCAAGGAACAAAGAGGCCGAAGGTTGATAGGTTGTCCGCACACACATCGCAGTCACCCAGAATGGGGAGAAAGGCTGTGAGCCATGTGCCACCAGAAGACGATGGAATAGGGCTGAGGCGAAGAAAGGTTTTTATACTGAGGTGGAGGAGTGATGGTCTAGAAGGGGCACGGAGGAGCCACGTGAGTGCCCGCAGCACCTGACCCCAAGGTGCACAGGTCGTGGGAGAATGAGAAGCCAAAACTGGAGATGTCTGCTGGGTAATGGTGTCCTCAGTATGGTAAGAGGGTAATAAATTAGCTGTTGTCACTTTTAGCATTGGGCTGGTAGAGCTGACCTTGGGATATCTTGACGTTGGTGCTTGAGATAGCTGTGTTCGAGTACAGTGTCTGTGTTCAGGCCTTGTGGGTGTCCAGCAGGGGAGCCTCTAGTGGCTGTGTTTGCACAGAGGACTGGCTCAAGGGAGAAGTAGGAGACAAAGATATCATTCAGATGTCTAGAAAGTATGGTAGGAAGACAGTGATGACTGAGGCCATGGAGTGAGTGAGACTACCGAGGGACAACGTGCATACAATGTGTACAATGCCAACAGAGGATGGTCTAGGATGCAACCACAGCAAAGACAGGCCAGGAATTTATCTGAGGTGAGTGGAAAAGAATAGTTATATAGAGAGGTAAGACATAATGGTGTCAGTGAAGCTAGGGGACAGTGTTTCAAGAAGAGACCAGTAAACATTGAGAAAGATGACAATTGAAAAGTGTTCCTTGAGAGGTAGTATTATTGTTTTCTGCAATATAACTATTTAGGAAACCCAAGGTAATCAGCTGAAAAACAATTCTAACAAATAATAGTTTGGTAAGGTAGCAGTCTCTACAGAGACATGCTGAAAGACATAGACTTCTTACAAACAATAACTGTTAGGGTGGCAAGCCTTGTAAGTGCTCATGGCCCGGGAGGAGAAAGATGTCACACACAGAAACTAGGATATATAAAAGTAAAAAAAATTATTTTATCTTTTATTTTTTTTTAGAGGAAGCCACATTTCCTCATATTTTATCTTCTTACAGGAGAGAAAGAATGAGAGAGTGAGAGAGAGGAAACAGTGAGAGCCAGGCAATCCCAAAGAAAGAAGGGGCTGCCAGCAGTGAGGCAAAATGGTTTGCTGATTTTATGAGGACAAAAGGAAAAAAAAAAAATAGTGATTGTTGTCAGTTGAAACTGAAGCGGCTGCGGGGTAATTGGAATAATTAGCAGGCAGCTGGGAGGTGTCAGGTTGTCTTGTTTTCTCTGTTCCTGGAGACTTGGTTATTTCCAAAGTGGCAGGGGATGTGATTTTGTCCCTGAGATATGGTTTTGGGCAGGAAACTGAGGCCTGGCGTTTGCTCCCCTGCTGTCCCTTTGGGGGCTTCTCAGGAACTTCCTGAGGCTATTGAAACAGATTCTAAAGGCTGGGAGCCAGTGAATGTAAAGAGAAAGATTTACATTTCCTTTTTGTCTGTTGGGCTACTTTGGGAGGATTGTGAAAATGGAAGCCTGCAGGGTGCCTGCCTGCTGGGGAGAGAAAGAGCTGGGAGAGAGCTCATGATCCATGTTTAGCTGTTATTGGGGAAATTGCAGGATTAGATATTTTCCTGGTATTTCAGCAAGGCTGCCCTTTTCAATAACCAATTAGAACGCATTATGAACAGAAGACCCTATTCACAATAAAAACAAAAACAAACAACCTCCTCTACCCACAAGACCCTACATAAGCTGGCCCTTGCTACCTTGCTTGCCTCATCCTTTATTATTGAGGTGAAATTCATATAACATAAAATTGACTATTTTATTTATAATTCTAACATTTTTTTCCTTTTTTTAATTCAGCTCTTTTCAGAAGTTGTGCAAAAAATTGACTATTTTAAAGTGAACAATTAAGTGGCTTTTAATACATTGATAACTACCACCTTTATCTAGTTCCAAAACATTTTTTTCGTCACCCCAAAAGGGAATGCATTAAACAATAACTCCCCACTTCCCCACCCCTCAGCCCCTGTAACCACTATTCTATTTTCTATCTCTATAAATTTGATTATTCTAGGTGCCTTATATAAGTGGAATCATATAATATTTGTCCTTTTGTGTCTGGCTTCTATCACTTATTATGATGTCTTCTTCAAGGTTTATTCTCCATGTGGCAGCATGTAGCAGAATTTCTTGTTCTGGCTGAGTAATATTCCATTGTATGGATATTCTGTATTTTCTTTCTCTGTTAATCAGTTGGTGGACCTTTGGGTTGTTTCCACCTTTGGGCTATTGTGAATAGTTTATTCCCACTCCATTCACTAAGTCCCACCTCCCTGGCCTTCTTCATATGGCTTCTGCCTGAGGACCATTGTATCTTTTGTTATTCCCTCTGCCTGGAATGCTCTTCTCCCAGATCTCTCCATGGCTCTCTCATTCTCATCCTTGCAGCTCAAATGTCATGTCCTCAGGGAAGACTTCCCTGATCGCTGTATTTAAAGTAGTTTTACCCCTACTCATTTTTTTTTTTTTTTGAGACAGAGTCTCACTTTGCCCAGGCTAGAGTGAGTGCCATGGCGTCAGCCTAGCTCACAGCAACCTCAAACTCCTAAGCTCAAGCAATCCTTCTGCCTCAGCCTTCTGAGTAGCTGGGACTACAGGCATGCGCCACCATGCCCGGCTAATTTTTTCTATATATATTAGTTTGCCAATTAATTTCTTTCTATTTATAGTAGAGACGGGGTCTCACTCTTGCTCAGGCTGGTTTCGAACTCCTGGCCTCGAGCAATCCACCCACCTCGGCCTCCCAGAGTGCTAGAATTACAGGCGTGAGCCACCGCGCCTGGCCCCAGTCATTTTTTTATCCCATTATCCTATTGTAGTGTCTTCATAGTACATATCAATATCTGAAATGAATAAGAAGTATTATCTAGACCAGGGGTTATTTTGTGTCACTGGCCCCTTTAGCAATGTAGTAAAGCCTACGGGCTCATTCTCAAAATAATGTTTCTAGATGCCTAAAATATACCAATTATACTAGAAATACAATTACCAAAATATTTAAAAACTGGGATTTAGTAATCCATGTGCATCTCTATCAATTCCTGAATTAATAATGTCTATACGCAGGCTTAATAATGATCAGAATTTAGAAGTTGTGATGCATCTAAGTGCTATTTTGGGATATTTGCAACAGCTGGGCTAGGAAATGAAAATATCAGCGAGTTCTATTGGTTACAAAATCACTGGTACTGCTAACATTACTGTAGATTGTTACCTAGGTTTGTAACTGAAAAAAACTGCTAATCTTTAGTTAGAGATTAGTGGAAAAGGTGTATTATTTTCTTATCCATGTTTATGGATCCTCTGAATTCTGTCCATAGATCCTTTGAAAGTCCGTGGACTCCAGGGTTAAGAACTCCTGCCTTGAAAGGTCAAAAATTATCAGTGGTGATGAAGAAGGGTAGAGTCTGTTGGAACTAATTTTGGTCAGAGATGGAAGATACCTAGTCAACCACGGATTAAAGAGCTAGAAGAAAGCTGCCCTCTCTGCCCCTCCATGAAACTAGAGTGTGGGAGGTGAAGATATTTCCAGTTGAGAAGGACATGAGAAAAGCAACATCTTTGAAGGACAGTCAGGTATCACTTAGAGGAAGGAAGCAGTTTGGGAGGAGGTAGCCTATGGGAGTGAGGGATTTTGTTTATCATCGACTGGAATCCACTGAGCACAATAGAGTGTGGAGGAGGAGAGGTGGCCACCGTGGGAAGCTGAGCCACTGGGGCTGGGGGTGGAGGGAGCTCAGAGCGGTAGGCGGAACCTTACTATATTCCAGACAGCAGGCTAGACATTGAGGATATGAAGATGAATAAGACAAGGATGAGTCACCCATTTAGGATTCATCTAGACCAAATCCTGGTGGCTGATTGGCTAGTTTCGCTGGTCTGATCCATGCACCTCTTCAGAGACTCCGTGAGCCAGAGGCAGTGACAGTAAGAAAGGCACAGAGTATCACTAGAGGTTCAGGGGGAAAAAAGCCAAAAGACGTACCCTTCTCTTTCCTGCTTTGATCCCTTGTGCAAAGCAAAAAATGAAGTTAAAAAGTTACATAATGGAGAAAAAAATGAAGCAGTGCCGTGATCGGATCATCTAAACCAGCCAATCATCCAAAAATTAATTAGATAACCCTAAGGGATGCATCTCCCACACTCACTCCAAATTCTTCGGGAACCTTCTAAGGATCTTTGTAACCAAGAGATTCTTTGATGCTATTACCCTTCAGAACAATGTTGGCACAGAGGCATCAGATGAAAAAAGAAAGGACTATATTTTTAGATTTTTCTGTGGGGCTCCAGAAATACCCTGCACCTGGATCTCTCCTCTGTATGCAGCTCTCAGAATCTACAATTCTGTGATTCTTTTTTAAAAAGCTATTTTCCCCTTCTCTACTAGGGGGATCTTTCAGAAAGGCTCAGGTTGGGGGCTGCTGCAGGTAGGAGGCATTGGCTGGGCCCAGCTCCTCCTTTGATCATGTTCCCTTCTGGCAGTGGTATCTGAAAATTCCCTGCCCTGGGCACAGATAATGAGCCTCTTCTAGCCTGAAGAGAGGCAGCCCCTCAGGTGGAGAGGCAGCAGACAGCATCCGATGCAGGGTTGAAGCTAAGCTGACCTAGTTAAAGCAGAAAGAGGCTATAGGGATGGCAGAGATGGTTGAGGAGGGGACAGGGGCAGAAAGAGAGGGAAGCTTCCAAGTGAGGTAGGCCCAGGACAGGGAGGAATAGAGAGTTGACCATTGTTTAAGAAGCCCTGAGGAGACTTGAGGGCCACCTAAGGGAGCTCTGGTGGGGAGACTCGGTGAGCTAGGGTACATGCATACCTGTGTGGAGGGTGTGTGCAGGGCAGGTCTTTACCAGATTTTGCCCAAATATTTAGATTTTAAAGTCATAACCTTGGAAGAATTGAGAACCAGAAAAATATCTGGACTTCAGGGGAGCCAAGTGGGGAGCGCCACTAAACCCAGAAAGAATGAGCAAAAAGCCCAGAGCGTTCTGACAAGATTCCCCAGCAGTGGCTCAAGGGGAACTGTGTACCAGTTCCCCATCCTAGGCACCATGGGGGCAGATACAGGAAGCAAAGACATGAGCCCAGCCAGGAGGAAAAGCAGCCCATCTGCAGATAGTGCCAGTGGGTGCCACTCTGTGTTGGTACCTCCCAGGGGATAGACAAGTGCCCTTCACAGGCCCTGTCCTTCAGCAGGACACAGTCTATTTGAGACAACATTAATCCTTGTGAAGCAAGAGTAAATAGTCCAATGCCACATTGTTGTCATGCTCCTGGGTCACAGAAAGGATTTCTGGCATATGTGGAGAAGGCTGTAGGAAGGAGGTGGACATTAAACCGAGCCCTGAGGTCAGGGAGGGCAGGATTGGGATGAGGAGAAAGAGTGAAGGCACACAGGTGGGGCTCATGTGGGGACCAACACGAGGTGGCCAGGCTGACAAGATTGGAGGCCCACTAATGGGAGATGGGGAAATCTGGCTGGAAGGGGGAGAGTCAGATCATAGAGGGCATTTGAAACTTCTAAAAGGGACTGTGTCAAAATCCAAGATTTGGAAGGGATCCGGCCTTTCTCTCTTCTCCCCTTTAGCTACAAGCCCATCGTGGAATTCATCGATGCGCAATTCGAGGCCTACCTGCAGGAGGAGCTGAAGATCCGAAGAGTGCTGCACACCTACCATGACTCCCGAATCCACGCCTGCTTGTATTTCATCGCCCCAACGGGTCATTCCCTAAAGTCTCTGGACCTAGTGACAATGAAGAAGCTCGACAGTAAGGTATGGCTGCGAGGCAGGAGGCTGGGCAAGCCGGGCTCACTCTTACTGATCGCATATGCAAAATAGATCCTCTCCTTCATTCCCTGTCCCTCCGAAAGATGGTGGTGTTGATCCAGCACCTGTGTCAGATGCTGTGTGACCTATTTTCCCAGCATTAGGGATGGGTTTGCCCTGAGCTGTCTGTCTGCCCTGATGGCTCTTGGGAATATGGGCGGATACAAGCCAGATGGCTGTCCAGGTCTAGGGCACACAGCTTTGGCAATGGCAAGGTGTTTCGTCTTTGTCCCAATGTTAACTGGCCTGTGCTAGAATCAAACATGCAAACTTGACTTTGAAAGTTATTTTTGGAAACACGTGTTCCTGTCTTGTGACAAGAGTAGTGTTTCCCAGCCTGTCAGAATGGCCACTGCAGGTTGAGACCCCTTCACAAGAAATAAAGCTCACCTTTTAAAAGAAAACATGTATATAGGCTGGGCATGGTGGCTTATGCCTGTAATCCTAGCACTCGGGGAGGCCGAGGTGGGAGGATCCTTTGAGCTCAGGAGTTCGAAACCAGCCTGAGCAAGAGCGAGACCCTGTCTCTACTAAAAAAGTAGAAAGAAATTAATTGCCCAACTATATATATATATGTGCATATATATTAGCTGGGCATGATGGCACATGCCTATAGTCCCAGCTACTTGGGAGGCTGAGGCAGGAGGATCACCTGCGACCAGGAGTTTGAGGTTGCTGTGAGCTAAGCTGATGCCACGGCACTCTAGCCCAGGCAATAGAGTGAGACTCTGTCTCAAAAAAAAACAAAAAAAAAAACAACATATATATCTAATGAAAGTGATTATTCTTATTATCAATAATAACTTTTATAGTAGTTAACATCTGTTAAACTTTCATTGTATGCCAATCTTGTGAGGTAAATACTATTGTTATCCCCATTTTACAGAAGAGAAAACTGATGCTCTGAGAGGTGGTGACTTGCCCGTTGTCACATAGCTAGCTACTGGTGGAACCTAGATTCAAACTCAGATCTGTGGCACCATGTTATATTGCCTCCATGTCTTAGAAAAATGGGTATGGGTACCAGGCATGTCCTTCTTTAAGAAAAACTGAAAAGTGCAAATCATACACCCATGTATGAATTAGACAGTTTTAAAGGGTTGTTTGCTGCACAAAAGAATTGACCATGGGATTCTTCAAAAAGCCTAATTACTAGTACATTTTTTCTTAATGTTTAGTGTGTGCCAGGCACTGTGATGAGTACTTTATATGCATTATTTTATTTCATCATTCCAATAATCCAGTATAATGAATACTATTATTATTTTCATTTTACATATTGGGAAACCGAGGCACAGAGAGTCAAGTAGCTTGCTCAAGGTCAGACAATTTGTAATTGGTCCAGGATTTGGACCTAGCTCTTTCTGATTCCAAGGTATTTCATTTTATAAAACTCTAATTTACGTGCAGTCATTTAGTAGCACAACCGCTATAAAGACAGAATTTCAGCTATCATCAGAATAGAAACAATTTTTCATTTTTCGCAGCAATGAGCTCACTGTCCATGAATAATGGGCTGCTCCTGAAATGCTGCCATGCCCTGCATGTTCTGTATTAGGGCAGCACTGAGCCAGGCGGCTGGAGGACTGGTGGGTAGGCTGGGTTAAATAAGCAGCCTTTGACATATGTTTATATTGTGCCAATGGGGACTTGGCGAAAGTGACAAAGAGGATTGGCTCTTCCTGGTGTTCCACCTTGGCAAGAGCTTTGGCCACCTGCACTCCTGAAAGACTTCAAGGGACATGCCTCCAAAGTCCAATCTTTCTTTGCCTCAGCACCTGAAGCCCTGTGTGCTATCAAACTTTAGAGCCACTCCTAAGCCAAAGTGCAGAGGAAGCAGGACTTATCTTCCAAGTCCAGAGCTTCCAGACTCCCTTTTCCGAGCCCAGGGCCTGAGCGCCACCCATGCCACCCATTGGAATCTGCTGACAGGATTGATTGTGTTCTCCATGTGACTCTTAGCTTAGGTGTGCTCTGTCTCATGAAGGCATCTGCATTTCAAATTTCTTTACCTTCTCACCAGAAAAGCCTTGTCCCTGCTTAGAGGAATTTCCACCATCAGGGTTCAGGCGGGTTGAACTTTGGGGTGGCATTAGTCCTTTCTCCTGCTGTCTGAAATTGGGCATTTATACCTGCTTTCTTTGCCTGGAAACTAAGCATGAGACTCAGGCAGTATACTCTTTCTGCATAAGTCTCAGATCAAATTGGTAAGGAAAAGGGTCTTCTTCACCTACCCGGTTGGCTAATCAGTGTTTGCTGCCAGAAAGAGAGCCAGATGTGCATCTTCAGCGAGCACTGCCCCTGCCTTCCTCCCTGCCATCTCCCAGGTGGGTCCATATCACACCTGGCTGGGGTTAGCCTGGACTGCATAATTTGGGATAATTTACTGTTAACAAGGAGTGGCAGCCGGGCACAGTGGCTCACGCCTATAATCCTAGCACTCTGGGAGGCCGAGGCAGGCGGATTGCTCGAGGTCAGGAGTTCAAAACTAGCCTGAGCAAGAGTGAGACCCCGTCTCTACTATAAATAGAAAGAAATTAATTGGCCAACTAATATATAGAGAAAAAATTAGCCGGGCATGGTGGCGCATGCCTGTAGTCCCAGCTACTTGGGAGGCTGAGGCAGTAGGATCGCTTGAGCCCAGGAGATTGAGGTTGCTGTGAGCTAGGCTGATGCCACGGCACTCACTCTAGCCTGGGCAACAATGCGAGACTCTGTCTCAAAAAAAAAAAAAAAAAAAAAAACCAAGGAGTGGCCACCTCTCCCCCTGTCAGCTGCAGATTTTTAGCTATCAGATTTTCTGCTTCAAATCACCCAAGCTATGACCCTGATACCCAGAGATCTCACAGCTCATCAACTGGGTTCTGACCTGGTAGACAGCTCATGGATAAGACTATGGATTTGGGAATAAGGCTAAACTTGGATTTGAATCCCAGTTCTGCTACTTACCTCCTCTGTGGCCTTGGACAAATTACTTAACCTCTCTATGCCGTAATTTCTCCTTGGTAAAATAGTAGTAATAATACCTCCTGGGAGGGTTATTGTCAGGATTAATTGTGCCAATCCATGTAAAGTACTTAGCTCAGTGCCCAGCACATAGTAGGCACTATGTTGCTATTTACTATATTATTTGGCTACAGAGGTAGCCAGTCCTTGACCATTGTGCTGAGCTGCTCGTTCTTGCAGCTGGTAGAAGTCCTGGTTCATGTTGTTGTCAGTTGCAGGTTACCAACGATGATGCCACTTTGCTTCTCCTTTCCCTAGGTGAACATCATCCCCATCATTGCCAAATCAGATACCATTTCTAAGAGTGAGCTAACGAAGTTCAAAATCAAAATCACCAGCGAGCTTGTCAGCAACGGAGTCCAGATCTATCAGTTCCCTACAGATGATGAGTCGGTGGCAGAGATCAACGGAACCATGAATGTGAGTGGGTGCACAAGGGCTCAACTTTCTGACCACTTGCTCTTTATTATTATTTTGCCAAATAGCAGTAAAGCATCTTCACTGTCCATCTTGGCATAGACCACTCTCGATTATCTAAGTCTCAGGTATTTGTGAGAGAGAATCCAGAACTAAAGCAGCCCCTCTGTCCTAGTGGTGGCTGCTGCAAAGCCTCAGATATGCAGAGATTAATAGCCATAGACCCCAGGAAAGGGAAGGCTGACTCCAGGAAGGGGGTGGGACAGGGACTCAGGCCTTACCTTTCACCCACTTCCTTGGTGCTGCTCTGGTCTAGGTGAGGCAGCCCCCATGGGACTGCAGGAAAGGCAGTCTTTGTCTCTGATCAAAACAATGCTGGGACCATTGATGCAGTGAAAGAAGAAAAGGCTGAAAAAGTTAGCGGCTTTGGAGACTCAGGGATAAGCTGTACTCAGATAATCAAGCCCTCTGCCCCCAGGAGGACAAATGGTGCATGGGTCCTCAAACTGCGGCCCGCGGGCCACATGTGGCCCACTGAGGACATTTATCCGGGTGTTTTTGCCGCCACTGCCTGTCCTGCTTAGCCGACTCATCCCAGGCCCACAGTGCGCATGTGTGTAATGTGCGCTGCACTCTCCAACGGCCCTCCAATGGTATGAGGGACAGTGAACTGGCCCCCTGTTTAAAAAGTTTGGGGACCCCTGATATATCCCTGGTATAGCCTCTGATGTTGCTGGTGATTAGAGAGATGTTATTTTTAAATATAAGGTTTACGCTTTGCTTTATTAAGTGTGAATAAATAAAAAAAAATCCTTGCCATCTTTCCTCTCCTTCCCCACTTCCCACTACTAGAGGAATGAGTAAGAATGAAGGCAGAGAGTCAAACGTCTCCTCATGCTTCTTTACAATGTGTTGATGCTGTTGCCTTGAAATCGTCAATGTTGTGATTTCAAGGAGACATCTAATAGCTTTCAGAAAGCCTCTGCTTTGGGAACAGATTTCTTTTTCTCTATTGAGAGGCATCAGTTTTTCCTAATGACATAATGCCTGGGTATAGCCAAACTCAGGAAAGCCTTGTAATAAAAGCCATTTTTAGAAAACTTTCCTGCTGCTGCTGCCCTCTAAGTTATCATTACAGCATCAGCTGCCACCTCCTCTGAATTGGCCAACAAATTAGCATAGCAGGGCAGCGAGCCCTTGTCGCCTGACTTCCTGCCCATCAGTACACTGGAGATAGGTTTGTTATTAGAAGTCCGTCATCATGTTTGACAAATCTAGCTCAAGGGTAAGGCTTTTTGGATTGTGGTAGGTGGAGGAGATACATCCTCTGTGACTGGCCATGGGCATGGAAAAAAATAAAAAAGATTACCATTGGTCCTTGTAAGCAGTCAGAGTGTTTTGATGGAAACTAGGCTCTGTCACGATGAGAAAACCTGAAAGGGTGTCCAGCTTGCCAAAAAATGGGAGCCTAGAGAGAAATGTTGTCTGGGTGTCACTGGTGCTGATGTCTGGAAGCATCTAGTCACCTCGGGACATCAGCCCCTGTGGATGTCTTCCAAATGCCAATTCCCTAAGTCATCAAGCACATTTCAGGCTGTGGTTAGCTTTGCTAAGAATAAGTGGGGACTGAGAGTTTTCAGCAATCTCAAGGCGTCACACAAAACTCCATTGTGGATTAGGGGTGACAGTCATCCTGGGCTCTGTTCTCAGCTCAGCTCTGGCCTCCTGCTGAGCTTGGGGTAGGCTCACCTTCAAGGTTGGAAACTTCCTATGCTATAAAGCAGCAGTTCTTAAGCGCACTGTGATGGCTGTGAAGGGGTTATGGATGCTTCGTTACTCATAAAAGTCCAAGGGTTGCCAGTATTTCACTTTGAAAAACTAAATTGGAATGGATTCAGGGTTATCCCTATAATAACATCACTCACCACTCGCTCCCTTGCATTCCACCCTGCTTTGGTGAGTGGGAAAGAGAGGAGTGGCCTCACAGCTGGTGTCCCTCACATTGGGCATGCCTGTGGAAGGAGCCTGCATGTGAGTGCTTGGTGTCATATGCACTGTGATGGAGGAAAGGGTAGAATGTCACTGCTATAAAATGTGTATACAAGATCGCTTAGCCTGCCTGCCACTGAAACAACTGTGTCAACTGTGTCAAAAGTCCCCAGAGTCTTCAGACAAGCCATGATGTATGAAGCTGCGGCATCAGAGACCTGGGCTCAGGTGGTTGGAGGAATGGGTGCTGGCCTTTCAATTCTGGGTTTGACTCCAGCCCCACAGCTTCAGCCACCACAGACAATTGGCATAGGAACTGGATTGTGCCTGAGTGGAGAAGTACAGCATCCTGTCACTCACCCGGGGGGATTTTCATGGCAGGAAATGAGAGTAATGAGGTCTCAGCTTCCCCTTTGGCTTATGGGTGGCTCTGGAAAACCTTTCAGATGGTGGGAGGCAAGAGAAGGGAGAGAGAGGTCTTGCTGCATGCTTCTTTCAACCCGTGCTCTGATATCTTTCAAGGTTGTAGACTTTAATACTAAAAATTGCCAAGTTGTTTAAATTTAAGGTTGTTCTTTGAATGGTTCGAACCATGGCCAGGGACCAAGTGAATAGGCCCAATTACTCAGCTGAGTTCAGTTGGTTGGCCATTTGGTCTGGGGTTTGGTCCCCACAAAGGCATTTGGCATTTGGGCCTAGTGACAGCACATGTCTGACCAGTGGAGTCACAGGGAGATACCCAGGTGCAAGCTCATCCCTTATCTTGAAATAGGAATGGTATCTCCATTGCTCACATGAACTTTTGCAGGACTCACCAAGGGCTGGCTTGAGAGCAAATCAGGTAATGGTCTTAGTTGCCAGTAGGAGCCTGAAATGGGGACAAACATGACCAGCAGTACAACTGGGAAACACTGTCCACCTTGGAAGGAAGCCAAGCCCAATCAGGGTATTATCATCAAATGAGGAATAAAGAATCCTGCCAGTCTCTGTTTCATTGGGCTAAGGGAATAATCATCTAGCCTCCCAAGTATAGTGGATGTGGTGGAATGAGAATAAAATAATTCATGCCAATTGGATCATCAAACCAAGAGGGCTGAGTGCAGTGGCTCATGTCTGTAATCCCAGCACTTTGGGAGACTGAGGCGGGAGGACTGCTTAAGGACAGGAGTTTGAGGCCAGCCTGAGCAACATAGTGAGACCCTGTCTCTACAAAAAATTTAAAAATTAGCCATGCTTGCTAGTGTGTGCGTGTAGTCCCAGCTATTCAAGAGGCTAAAGCAGCAGGATAGCTTAAGTCCAGGAGTTCAAGACTGTAGTCAGCTATGATCATGCCACTACATTCCAGTCTGGGTGACAGAGCAAGACCCTGTCTCTAAAATATAAACAAATAAAATAAAATGTAGTACCAAAATGAACTTAAAGTAGACATGAGACAGTGTAGCACAAGTAGGGTATGGTTTGAATATGTCCCCTCCAAAATTCAAGTGTCACCCATGTGATGGTTTTAAGAGATGGGGCCTTTAAGAGGTGATTAGGTCATGATGGCTCCTCCCGCATTAATGGGATTAAAGCCCCTTTAAAAGAGGCTTCAGGCGGCATTGGACTACCTTGTCCTTCTAGACTGTCTGTGTTTTAGCAGCAACACTGCTTTCCCTGTATCGGATTTTCCTCCCTGCGCCCACACATACAAAATGTTACCCCTGCCAGTCTCCTGCAGGGACTTAGGGGGAAAAAAAGGCAGAAAGCCTGGCCTCAAATTTGAATCCTATGGGTAGTACCTAGAAGTATGGTCGAGGGGTTTGTCTTCTTGCTCTGTTCGACTCCATTCTGGTTGTCATGGCCATCTGTCTCTCAAAAGCAGCGGGACAGAGGGCCAGAACCTGGTCCCCATGACTTCATGCCTGTCATGGTTAGCTGACTTCCAGCAGATGCTATGTAGCCAGGAGGCAGAGCGCAGGCCACCCTGAGTGGCTGGGGGAGGTTGGCAGGCAAAGCTTCCCTCCTTGGGAATATCTGGGCATGGGCTTAGGGACCTGGACAACTCGTTTAACCTTTCTGTATCCCAATTCCCCCAAATGACAAATGGGGTTTATAATCATTGCCCTATAAGGCTGTTGTGAGAGTTGGAACAAAAGGGGAGCACTCAGAAATGCCCACCTTGCATATACTTATCAGAACAGACTCTAATCTGATACCAGTTGCAAAGGCGTGTGCAGTGGGAGGGCTTGGGAGTCCTCTAAAGTCTTTTTGGTGGGGGCTGTGTTTTAGAGCAGGGGGAAGCGAGAGGAATAAAATGACAGCAGTTTTGAGCAGGAGGCAGGAAGCAAGTGACCCTGTCATCCTGGCAATGTCTCTTGATGATAAAAATAACAGACCCAAGGCAATACTGACCTTTCTTTCTCTATGCCTTTATTTTCTTTTGGGTTTTTTTTTTCCTCCTTTTTTTCTTAAGCTCCAAGAAATACCTCCCACTTCAACCACCTTCCTCTTCCATCACTTACAGCTGAGAGCCCAGGATGAGCGTGCATGATACAGGCTTCCTTTTCTCACTTCCTCCCTCTGTCTAGCCCTCTGCAGTGGCTGCTTCTTGGCTCTTTTGTGTCTTGTGGCCAAAGCTTTGGGGGTCTCTGCAGGGGAATCATTTTCCTGGAAAGTGTTTGGGGGTGGATTTGAGGCTCCTGACATGTCTTATGTCCCTGAGTGGGAATGAATTGTGGCCAGATGACACTCCCACCCTGGCTCATACACACACAGAGGCGGCTGGCAAAGGCTGGAGATGCTCAGGCCCTTGGGCAGCATTTGCAGGAATTCAGTGCTCCCCAAATGCCCCGTGTGTCACATGCCCAATTACCCTGTTGATCATTCCGCTACCCCAACGGGGACTGATGAAATATTTCCCACCTCCACCCCACAGCCACCTTCCATATCCATAACCTCCTCTTTCCTATGTCTCTATTTTGGGAACAGTCAGTGGAGTGGGAAGGAGTTGGGCAGTAGCTGAGAGAGGGGAGAGAGTGAAGGAAGAACAGCTGCAGCTGGTGGCTAAACCCCTTGGGCGATCAGTGGATGCCCTGGAGCTGAGCTCCTGATGAAATGCTGGGTTTTTCCCCAACTCTAAAGGACATTCTTGGGGTCCAGAGCTAGATAAGAATGGAGAGGAAGGATTGGCTATGAGATCAGCATGCAGATTAAACACACAAGCAACAGATTTTCTGTGGGGTTCCCGAATTGAGATGCATTTTATAATCTGGTTTTGCACAACCAGTTCCCCCCAGGGCTTAGAGTGATCACCATATCTGCTGCCTGAACCCCTCAAATGGGAGTAGCAGACCAGCAAGGGCTGGGCTTTGAAGTCAGAAACCAGGATTCTACACCTAGATCTGTTCTTACTGTTGCATGCCCGCTGATTAGTTACTTTGCCCTCTGGACCTCCGTTTCCCCGTCTATGACATGGGGATAAGACTACCCACCTCATAGTGTTGTTGTAAAGCTTCAATGACATAATTCCATGTATAGCACCTGGTACACATATATAGAGCTTAATAAATTGCTGCTGCTTGGTGGTACTGTTGGTATGATTGCTACTACTTACTCTGTGATATCTTCTTTGACTCCCCATGAAGTTAGTCGCTCCCTCCTCTGTGTTCCTCCAGCCCCTAAGCCTCAGTTTACATCCCTGATCTTCCTGTATTATCATTCCTGGCAAGTCTGTCTCCCTGAGCAGACTGCACTCTCTGGGGGCAGGCTCTTTGCTTTTTCAATGTTGTATTCTTTTTTTTTTTTTTCTTTTTTCTTTTTTTTTTTGAGACAGAGCCTCACTGTGTTGTCCTGGCTAGAGTGCTGTGGCGTCAGCCTAGCTCACAGCAACCTCAAACTCCTGAGCTCAGGCGATCCTCCTGCCTCAGCCTCCCCGGTAGCTGGGACTACAGCCGTGCGCCACTATGCCTGGCTATTTTTTTCTATATATATTTTTTAGTTATCTAGCTAATTTCTTTCTATTTTTAGTAGAGTACCAGCTCTTGCTCAGGCTGGTACCCAAACTCCTGACCTTGAGTGATCCTCCCGCCTTGGCCTCCCAGAGTGCTAGGATTACAGTCGCGAGGCACCGCGCTGGCCTTCAATGTTGTATTCTTATTAATGCCTAACATATACTAAGAGTTCAGTAAATATTTATAAAATGGATGAGTGACCAAATGGGTCAAAATATCTGAGACTATGGCCCATTTCTCCAAGCAGGCTAAGAAAGCTTGCTCCAGTGGACTTTTTACCTGTCGGGGGTAAAGCCCTACCTGCGCTCACCTGGTTTGTAAATAATGTTTATTCCATGGTTCCATTTGGCCAGTGGTGACTCAGCACTTACAAGCTGGGCAGCTCTCTACAGAGAGCTGCCTGTGAGCAGAGCTCAATGCCTGTGAGCATTTCCCAGGAGTGCAGGTAAATACTTGCCTTCTAGGCTCACAAGTTTAGTGTGAGCTCTTGTTGCAGGGAAGGATGAGAGCAAGGACAGTACAGCTCAGTCAGTCGTGTGGCTTTAGTATGTACCTGTTCTCGGGGCTCTGGTCCTCTGGGAGTGGAGCAGTGATCCCAGCCCCCTCGGTTCTCCTTTATCCTGCCTGTTCACCCGGAACCTCCATCTTGCAAAGGCCCTTCCCTCGGCAGCAATTCTGAATAGTGAATAGCTTGCTAATCTGTGTGTCTGCTTATTATTCTGCTTATTTTCTCACTTTGTCCATTCCCTATGCATTCAGCCATGTCATTGTTATCTTCTATTGTGAATTTCTGAACAGCAGAAACTTGGACTAGGCCTCTTATCCCCACATAGCTCGGGAGCTTAATAAATGCCTCTTGATGATGACAACAGTGAGGGACGTTGCAGGGTGAGGGCCTGAGGCCCCCAAGATGAGCGGCAGTTGGATCGTGGATCGCTCAGTGATTTTCCTCCAGAGTTCTCAGCTTTTATTTGCCTTCGGTTTCAGGCCCACCTGCCGTTTGCTGTCATTGGCAGCACAGAAGAAGTGAAGATAGGCAACAAGATGATGAAGGCGCGGCAGTATCCTTGGGGCACTGTTCAGGGTGAGTGAGTCTCCAGGAGAGGGGTAGCATTCAGGAAGCCTGTTTTGTCTCTTTACTTGTCTCCAGCCACTGTATGACAAGTCCCTAACTCCCTGCTCATTCAGTATGGGTCTCAGATAGCCATAGGTGTCACTAGCAGCCAAATTGTGCTCTCATACCTGGATTCTCTGATGTGAGCAAGCTCCCTTTGTCTCTAACAGAGAAAGAATTCCTAAAGCAAAGCCAAATAGATTTGGAGCAAGGTAAGAAGGAGTGTGCAAAAAAGTATGTATACTTGCCCAAGTGCACCAGGAGATGTGCAAGAATGTTCACAGCAGTGTTGTTCATAAGGACAAATAATTAGAAACAACCCAGACATCCATTAAAATAGACTGGATAAATTGTGAAACATTCACACAATGGGATATTATATAGCAGCAAAAATGAACAAACTGCAGTTACATCTCCATGAATGAGTCTCAGAAACATCACGTTGAACTAAATAAATCGTGGAAGAATACATAATATAGGATTCCATTTGTATGACTTCTAAAAGTAGGCAAAACTAAACAAGATCTATATTTTCAGGAATTTATACATAAGTGGTAAAACTATAAAGAAAAACAAAGGAATGATAACCCCCAAAGTCAAGATAGTGGTTAAGTCTCATTGCTGGGGTTGGGGGAGGGGTGAGGGGACGGAGAGCCAGGCATGAAATCAAGAAGGGGCATACAGGGGCTTCTAAGGTACTGGCACTGTTTAAGCCAGGTTGTGGAGACATTGGCGTTCACACATTTCATGCACTCTTTTGTATGTATGATTTCACAATTTAAAAATAGGGCATATTGTATATACACTCAGGAAAGTTCCTTTTGTGGTCTGCCTGACACATGTTAAGTTACCCTTGGGGCTGGTTGGTTCAGTGGATAAGACAAGGCCTAGGATGCTGCCATGTGTAGAAGAGGTCTCTGGTCCTCGAGTCTAGGGCTATGAGGGTGGATGGTTCCCTGTAAACTCATCCCAATTGCTGGGCAAAGAACTGAAAGTGGGTGGTGAATTGTCCATATCACATTCAAAGGCTGGCATGTTTTAGGACGGCCCCAGAGACCCAGTGGTGATAGATGGATTTTCCATAGGTAGGATAGGACTGGTTATCCGAGCTGTGCTAACTTTTGGTCTTTGCTGTTTGGGGCTGAGGATGTCCCAGTTAGAAATATTTGCAAATGGTTTCTGGACCAACAGCCCCACCCTGGAAATAAATCTGTGGTCTGAGAGAGAGGAACCTGAGGTGAGATGAGGAGAAGCTAGCAGATGGGGTTCCATTGACTTCCTTTCTCTAACTTGGACTAGCCCATGCCAAACCAAAAACAGGCAGGTTTGAAAGTTTTTCTTGTAACTGTTCTTGTGGACTGTTCTGTTGGAATGAGGAAGAAATTGTCTGTTGCTTGGGCAGCCCACAGAGGCCTTGGAGTCCATCCTTCTGACTGACCACCAGATATCACTGACCAGGGATGGAGGAGGAGATGGCATATAGCATAGTCCTGAGACATTGTCTTGCTGGTACAATTTTTAGTGTTAACTTATATTTTATGAAAGTAGGGGGCTTTATCCCAAGGGCAATAAGGGATATACCAAAGGGTCTTAAGCAGAGGGATTTTGTGAGCTGATGTGGGCTTTGGAAAGGCAGCCTGCTGCAACTATGCCAGACCCTGACATCCCAGACCACTTCTCTGCCCCCACTACCCTCTCCCAGACCCTGCAAGACAGAATACGGGGTGACTGTGGCTGTTCATCATCTCAGACACTACTGTCTTTACATGATCAGGCCAATTGCCACCATCTGACACAGCAGAGCCACACCCGTAGCCACCTTGACAAAGCACTGCTCAGGACCTTCTGGCCCCTCCAGAAATCAACTTGGCTATGATTTGGTCCACATCTGCCATTCTTGGCCAATGCCACCCAAAATGCAGACCTTTGCCACACTCTCTTGAGATGGGGACTTGCTAACTCAGGCCAGAAAGTGGGGTCCCTTTCTCCTGGTCACCATTGCCGCTATCAGGCCATTATCCACCCTCTAAAAAAGACCTCCCTGGAAGCTTCTACCATCCAAATGGGCCATGCCTGTGGTCCACACCCCCCTTGTCACTGTTATCTATTGATACCCTAGTTCTTTCCTCTTAGTCTTTGGGGACTTTGTTACCTGGTCATAGCCTTTGCCTCTCCCCTACATTGTCTGGGTTTGAATCCTAACTCTGCAACTTGCTAGCTACGTAACCTTGCCCAACTTCACTGAGACCTTGTGAGGACCGTTCACGTCTCTGCCTGACAAATTCCTATTCTACCTCCCTGAGTCATCTTAGGGGGTTGTCTCTTCAGCAAAGCCTTCACTCTCCCAGGAGTTCTTAAATCTCCCCTTTTGTGGGCTTTCATTGCAAATCAGCTATACCTCCCTTTTCTTTTCTTTTCTTTTTTTTTTTTTTTTTGGTAATTTTGGATTGTATTATATTTGTATATTTGCATCTATTCTTCCACGAAACTGTAAGCTCCCGAGGGCAAGACTTTGTTTCTGAATTTCCAGTGCCTGGTACAATACTGGGAACAGGAGTTCCAAAAATACATGTTGGATGGATGGATAAATGTGCATGTGTTATTGTCCCCAAAGTGGTGCAGAACAAACATTACTGTGAGGGTTCTGATTGGTGCATTTAAGTCAAGGTACTACTGAGCGTCTTCTTAGGTATTTTTATGGTATTACAGCTTTTTATTACTGTCATTTTGGTAACTTTTTGTTTGCATTTTCAGTAGAAAAGCAAATTAGGAGGTAAACTGGCAGGTTCTATATACACAGATTGCAAGGCGATGTCATTGTTAGACATTTCATCCCTTTCTGCTTCTGCTGGCCTTTTCATGCCCCAAACCCTGCTGTGCAGTTGAAAACGAGGCCCACTGCGACTTTGTGAAGCTGCGGGAGATGCTGATTCGGGTCAACATGGAGGATCTGCGGGAGCAGACCCACACCCGGCACTATGAGCTGTACCGCCGCTGTAAGCTGGAGGAGATGGGCTTCAAGGACACGGACCCTGACAACAAACCATTCAGGTACCACTCCCGGCAGCCCAGCTCAGCTCAGCCCACCCAGGTGGCGTGGAAGCCTTGCCCTGCAGAGTTCACAGGGGAGGCGAGACACAGGTGCTAAAACCTAGAGAAGCAGGGATAACTCGTGTGCCAGTTCTGCTTGCCTGATCCCCCTCTGCCTCAGCACATCCGCCCAGAGAACTGTGGCAGGGCAGGCTTGGAAGCACCGCTGCCCTGCTTATAAGGGCAAGGAGAGGGAGGAGGCCCAGAGAGAGAATCAGCAAGGCAGAACACGCGCATGCGTGCACGCACACGGCAGCTCCAGTCAGCTGCGCTGGAGGGGGGACCCTGCGCTGGGGCCTCGTTATACAGGGTGGCAGTTTGTAACTGTCCTCTGCCCCTCTTTCTTCATCAGGCTTCTGCTGCTAAGGCAGGTTACCAGTCTGTTCTCCCCATTCTCAAAACCAGGTAGCACCAGGAAGCAGACACGTATCGATGAACTGCACGCTCTTCATTCTCTGTCCTGAGTGTTTGCATTCAAGTGCAAGTTTCATTTCAGCCACAGGATGTCAATAATCATGGATATATTTCTCAAATCAAAATCTAAGATGCTCTCAGAGACATGGGATGGTTTTGAAAGCAGGTTATTATGCGGATAGGAGCAATATGCCAAGTAGAAGTGTCTGTCTAATCTATATGTATGGTGCGTGACACAAGTGCCACAGTTTAAATTAGCACATGGTGCCCTTTATTTGGCTTGGTCTCCTTTTAAGAAATGTCAGACACTGATAAGCATGTGAGGGAGATGTCTGTGTGCTTAAGGCAGCTTTCAAATGGCCTCTGATATCCCAGAGTACCTGTTCACAGCTGAAAGCCATCCTGGGGACAGAAACAAGCCAGTCCTTTGGTGGGGCAGACTCACCCCTGCACGGATGGGCAGGGCCAGCAGCCACTGGAGCTGCTCCCATTCTCCCATGCTCCGGCCTGAATACCTCTGTCTTCACCCTCTTCACTCCTTTTCTGCCGGCTTCTTTCCATTTTGTGTGTAAACATTCTCATGCTAAAGAAACTCTCCCTTAACTCTGCTATTCCGCTGACCCATTAGTTTGGCTCTCACAAGAAGGAGAAAGAGTTGTTCTATATTTACTGGTTCCTCTCCCCCATATTTCATTTATTCCTCAACCCAGCGCAGTCTGGCTTCTGCCCCTAGCACACCACTGAAATGCCTCTTTCCAAGGCCAGCAATTGTGCAGACCTGTGGCCAATTTCAGTGTGGCCTTTGAGTCCCAACTTAATTATCTCGACACCACATTTGATACTATTCCCCTCTGCCTCCTTCTTGAAATACTCTCTGGCTTGGGCTTTTCTAGTACTGCTCTGGCTGGCTTTATTCCCAAGTCTCTTGCCACTCCTTAGCCTCATTTGCAGGCTCGTTTTTCTTTAGGTTCCTCCTTTATATGCTGGTATCCCCCAGGATGCTTTCCTAGGGCCTCTGCTCCTTCCACTCTCGGTTCTCTTTGCAGCTGACTCTTTCTACTCTCACAGCCCTAATTGCCACCTAGAATTAGATGACTCCCAGGCTAAACTCTTACTTTCAAGCTCTAAACTCATTGATCCAACTGTATACTAGTCATCTCCACTCAGACATCCCAGAAACTCAAGAGGTCTACAACCTAATATATCTTCTTCTCTTTTTTTTCTTTTTTTTTTTGAGACAGAGTCTAACTTTATTGCCCAGGCTAGAGTGAGTGCCGTGGCATCAGCCTAGCTCACAGCAACCTCAAACTCCTGGGCTCAAGCAATCCTGCTGCCTCAGCCTCCCAAGCAACTGGGACTACAGGCATGCGCCACCATGCCCGGCTAATTTTTTTTTCTATATATATTAGTTGGCCAATTAATTTCTTTCCGTTTATAGTAGAGATGGGGGTCTCGCTCTTGCTCAGGCTGGTCTCGAACTCCTGAGCTCAAATGATCCGCCCACCTCGGCCTCCCAGAGAGCTAGGATTACAGGTGTGAGATCTTCTCTTAAACATACTCCTTCTCCGGTGTTCCCTGTTGCAGTTCATGGTACCACCACCCACCTGGCTGCCAAGCCCCAAACCAGAATTATCTTTGACTCCTCCCAAGTCCCGGGAATTTTGCTTCCCTAACTGTTCTCGAAGTTCCCTCCATTCCCTGCCAGCCCTTAAGATTAAGACCCTGTCCTTGCTTGGATTGTTGGAAAGGCTGTCCTTCAGTCAAAACCCAGACCACTCTTTCTCATTTGCAAATCGGATCTAGTCAGACTTCTTACTTAAAACCATGCGGCGGATATATGTCCGATTTTTTTTTTTTAATATGGCATCCATAGTCTGTTCTCCTCTGCTAGAGCAGGAACCTCATCTCCTGCTACCACACAGCTTACACAATGCTCTCCAGCCATGGTGAACCATGCCTGGCTCCCCAAGAATGCTGTTCTCTCTGCACATGTGCTTTTACACACGCTGCCCTCTTTGGAGCACAGTTGCCCCTCTTCTTCACCAGGCTAGCTCCTATTTCCTTAAAAATATGTCCAGGCCGGGGGTAGGGGGCCTTAGCCCAGGCATCTCCCACTAGACTGTGAGTTCCTTAATGGCAGCATGGTGGCCATTGGCCCTAGATGCTGAGTGACTAGCATCGTGTCAGTTAGCACTGGCTCTAGCACATGGTAGAGTCTCATGAAGTGTTTGTTGAAATAATTAACATGGTCAGTTTCAGATCCAGGGCCTGGCAGCATAGTGCAGTGGGAGAGCCACATGAAGAGACAGGAGACTCAGCTTCTGGTCCCATATCTGCCTCTAACTAGCTGTGTGATCTTGAGCAAATCACTTCCCCTCTCTGGGCCTCAGTTTCTTCACCTGTAAAATGAGAGTATAGACCCCGTTGTTCTAAGTCTATCCAGTTCACCAGGGTTGCCCCATCCCCCTCCAGAAGCCCTGCAATCATGCTGTCACTGGCCAGGCCAGGTGCCCACAGCTCTGTGGTTCTGTTCTTGTACCTGGCTCCCAACTGGGGGAGGGAGGATGGAGGAACCCAGGGAGGAGGGTTGAGGCCAGTTTTCATCCAATAGGAGCCATTCTGAAGGCAGAGGAATTAACCTGACCATGTTCACAGCTTGCAGGAGACATATGAGGCCAAAAGGAATGAGTTCCTAGGGGAGCTCCAGAAAAAAGAAGAGGAGATGAGACAGATGTTCGTCCAGAGAGTCAAAGAGAAAGAAGCAGAACTCAAAGAGGCAGAGAAAGAGGTAAATGTGAGCCTGGGTGCCAGGCGGGAAGGGGAAGAGGGCTGAACATGGCATGGAAGCTCAAGGGCTTCATCCTCGAGAGAGCAGCCACTGGGAGCTTTGCAACCTCTAGGCAAGAATGGGCGTCTGTAGCCCTGCCTTGGCTGGCACAGAGAGAGCTGTGAGGTCTTTGTCTTTTTTGTAGAAACAAGATCTCACTATGTTGCCCATGCTGGTCTTGAACTCCTGGCCTGAAGCAATCCTCCCACCTCAGCCTTCCAAATTGCTGGGAGTACAGGCACGAACCACCATGCCCAGCCAGATCTGTGTCTTTTTGATCTGGCATTCCCAAGGCCAGGATGGTTTCTCCTTCTGTGTCACTTAATTCTCCAGAGCCTAGCTGTCCCATATGGTAGCCACGAGCAACATGTGACAATTTTTTTTTTGAAATTTTTAAATTGCATTTTTAATTGACAAGCAATTGTCTATATTTATTGGGTGCGATGTGATGCTTTGATATATATTTACATTATGGGATGATTAAATCAAGCTAATTAAATCCATCACTTCACATACTTATTTTTTGTGTGTGGTAAAAACATTTAAAATCTACTCTTTTAGGCCAGGTGCGGTGGCTCACGCCTGTAATCCTAGCACTCTGGGAGGCCGAGGTGGGCAGATTGCACAAGATCAGGAGTTCGAAACCAGCCTGAGCAAGAGTGAGACCCCATGTCTACTATAAATAGAAAGAAATTAATTGGCCAACTAATATATATAGAAAAAAATTAGCTGGGCATGGCGGTTCATGCCCGTAGTTCCAGCTACTTGGGAGGCTGAGGCAGCAGGATTGCTTGAGCCCAGGAGTTTGAGGTTGCTGTGAGCTAGGCTGACGCCACGGCACTCACTCTATCCTGGGCAACAAATCAAGACTCTGTCTCAAAAAATAAATAAATAAATAAAATAAAAATAAATAAATAAATGAAATCTACTCATTTAGCAATTTTGAAATATACAGTAAAATTTAAAACTCAGTTTCTCAGTCACATTAGCCACATTTCAAATGCTCAATCCTCACGTACCTAGTGGCTATCACATTGAATAGCACAGATACAGAACATGTCCATCGTCATAGAAAGTTTGGTTCTATTGGGCAGCACCGCTACAGCGTCAAGCCCTTGAGGTCAGGTGTGGGGAGGATTCTTTTCCCTTTTCCTGGGGGTTTGGAGCTCAGTAGGGACAACTGATCACTTTCTCAGCTGTACTACCCTATCCCACCTTCTCTGATGGCTATGGAGAGAAAGATGGTCCCAGGCAGTCCTGGGTACTTTGCTGAAACCTAAAACAGTGACAGTTGGGGCATTTCCCCTTACACTTGGATGTCCTGTTCCATTTCGTTTTAAACATCCCTGCAGCTCTGGGCAGTTTTAAAACTAAGGTTTGATGGTCCTATCTAGGGTTTTCATTGCTTAACCAGGTGTCCTCAAACTACGGCCCACAGGCCACATTCAGCCCACCGAGGACATTTATCCAGCCCACCTGGTGTTTCTGCCACCGCTGCCTGTCCTGCTTAGCAACCGACTCATCCCGGGCCCACAGTGCGCATGTGTGGAATGTGCGCCACACTCTCCAACGGCCCTCCAAGGGTCTGAGGGACAGTGAACTGGCCCCCTGTTTAAAAAGTTTGAGGACCCCCTGGCTTAAGCTATGCCTAAGCGTGTGTAGTTAGTCCTCTATACCGTGGCCTTGCCTCTAAGTTCTATCCTGCCAATTCACCTATTGCTGCCTAAGTTACAGTTTTGGTCGTGTCAGCCACAGCTTCACCTCTCTGGGTTGGGCCTAAAATGCCTCAATTAGAAAGAAGGGAAACACCTAATCACTTCCCAACCCTGTTCCACTTTTAATCTGCTGTGACTCTCAAGGGTTATCACTTGAAAGCCCACAGCAAGGGTATTACTTTATATCAGTTTCACTTGTAAAAAGAAAAATATCACCCAGCACTTTTAGGAGAAGTGAGAGGATCTCAAAGATAAATGAATAAAAGTGCAATGAACAAACAAAAAGAAAAGTGCAATGAACAAAAGCCAGGTTTAAGCAACTGGCTACCAGTAAAAGCTGGTTTATATAGCAAGTGGTCATTCACCACACCTTACTAAGTGACAGTCCCAAATGCCCATAGGACCGGAATTCACCTTCTTTGTGGTGTGCTGCAAGTGCTACAGGATCCTAAATTCTCTCCCGAATCCTCAAAAGAAAGTGAAGTTATGCTTTGTCTGCTCTTATTATTCAGGGTAGTTTCTCCTAGTCTAGTTTGTCACCACCTGTGCCTCTTCCTCTCTTAGCCACTTATCACAATAGCGTGCCAGAATATTCTTCCTGTTCTTTGAGTCTCTGGTTCTATTCAGGGCTAGTTAAGGCTGAGGTCTCCACACTCATTCCATGTTATAAAATCCTCTTATGGGCTAGGCGTGGTAGCTTATGCCTGTAATCTGAGTGCTTTGGGGAGGCTAAGGCGAAAGGGTTGCTTGGGCCCAGGAGTTCGAGACCAGCCTTGGCAAAATAGTGAGATCCCATCTCTACAAAAAAATTTAAAAATTAGCCATGCAAGGCCAGGCGCAGTGGCTCACGCCTGTAATCCTAGCACTCTGGGAGGCCGAGGCAGGCGGATTGCTCGAGGGCAGGAGTTCAAAACCAGCCTGAGCAAGAGTGAGACCGCGTCTCTACTATAAATAGAAAGAAATTAATTGGCCAACTAAAAATATATATACAAAAAATTAGCCAGGCATGGTGGTGCATGCCTGTAGTACCAGCTACTCGGGAGGCTGAGGCAGCAGGATTGCTTGAGCCCAGGAGTTGGAGGTTGCTGTGAACTAGGCTGACACCATGACACTCTAGCCTGGGCAACAGAGTGAGACTCTGTCTCAAAAAAAAAAAAAAAAAAAAAAAATTAGCTATGCGTAGTGGCACACATCTATAGTCCCAGCTACTTGGGAGGCTGAGGCAAAGAGGATCACTTGAGCCAGGAGTTCAAGGCTGCAGTGAGCTATGATTGTGTCACTGCATTCTAGCCTGGGCAATGGAGAGAGATCCAGTCCTCCCCCCAAAAAAAAAAATTCCTTTTATCTCCTTCCATGCCCAAAGCCAAGTATTTCTTTTGATAAGTTTTGCCATTGCTAAAGTTTTCTCTGTAATCCACGGTGATTCTCGCTGATTGCAGGGGATTAATAAAACGCAGGGGTCCCTTACATATGGGAGGTCCCATTATATAATTCTCTAAAGACTGGCTTGACCTTGGACAAATTCGTTAACTTCTCAGACCCTCTGTTTCTTTGTAAAATGGAGATAATAACAGAAACTACCTCATAGGATTGTTGTAACAATTAAATGAATTAATACACATAAATTGCTTATAAAAGTCATTGCTTGGCCTATAATAAACACTCAGGAAATGTCATATTATTATTAATGTTATTATTTACCATGTGTGGTAACTATGAGGACTCAAGCAGAACGCACTATTCCTTGACTGTATTCAGGAGGAGAGACTGAGATAAAATGGCAGGAGAAGAGAACCATCTAGAGCGTGGCCCCCTCTGGTGCCATCATGCCAGTCCCTGGCAGAAATGTCTCCTCAGGCCCCAGGGTCCTGCAGGATTGCAGCCTTGCCAGTTCCCACCTAGCCTTGGCTTAGCTAGGCCCGAGGCTGCTCATGGGGGGCTCTTCTCAATCTCCCTGCGCTTCCCTGGCAGCTGCATGAGAAGTTTGATCGCCTGAAGAAACTGCACCAGGATGAGAAGAAGAAGCTGGAGGATAAGAAGAAATCTCTGGACGATGAAGTAAACGCTTTTAAACAGAGAAAGACAGCAGCCGAGCTGCTCCAGTCCCAGGGTCCCCAGGCTGGAGGCTCACAGACTCTGAAGAGGGACAAAGAAAAGAAAAAGTAAGTAGTAGGCTGTTCTTTTCTGGGTGGTGGCTTCTTTCTCCTCCTGCTCCTCCCCTCGGGGCAGGACCTGAAGGCTGAGGGAGTTGAGGACTTGTGACCAGTGGTGAGCCACGGGCTGTCAGATTAATTTGGGTACCTATCACAAGTCTCAGCTTCCCCATGGGACCTTTGGACTCACTGAGTTTGAGGAGCTTGGAGCAGGGGCAGATTGTGGTCCCAAAGGCCCTGACCCTCTGTTTGACCCACTTAGGAAAGCCCTGCAGACTTAAGATAGATGGAAGAGGAAGGGAAAAGAGAAGAAAAGCAAAGGGAGTGTGAGAGCAGAAGGGAGGAAAAGATAGGAGGTACAAAGTTATACTAAAGAGAGGAACAGAAAGAAAGGCAGACTGAGGGTGGTGGAAGAAAGAGATCCTTTAGCAGAAGCCTCTGGGCACCTTTTCCCCCAGCTCTTCTGAGGTTGGAGCTGATCTGGCTTCCAGGCCTCCTTGCTCCTCCTATAACTGAGGAGGTTCGCCCCTCCTTAAGCCCTGAAGCCCCACCCCTTTGCCATCCCTCCTTTGCTGGCTGCTTAGTTGTGCCCAGCCTGGGGTGCTGAGGACTCCGCTGGGAGCCCTCAGATGCCATTGTATTCTGTGCGTGCCCCATCCTCAATCTAGGAAGTGATTTTAAAACCAATCTCAAGAGGCCGGGCAAAGTGGCTCAAGCCTGTAATCCTAGCACTCTGGGAGGCTGAGGAAGGAGGATCGCTCAAGGGCAGGAGTTAGAAACCAGCCTGAACAAGAGCGAGACCCAGTCTCTACTAAAAATAGAAAAAATTAATTGGCCAACTAAAAATATATATAGAAAAAATTAGCCGGGCATGGTGGCACATGCCTGAAGTCCCAGCTACTTGGGAGGTTGAGGCAGAAGGATCGCTTAAGCCCAGGATTTTGAGGTTGCTGTGAGCTAGACTGACACCACGGCACTCTAGCCGGGGCAACAGAGTGAGACTCTCTCTCAATAAATAAATAAATAAATAAAACCAATCTCTATCCCCTGGTATTTGCTAAGGCAAGATGCAGTACGAGCTCCTGGTTACCTTGTAGGTCAATAATCCTGACCCAACCCCAGCCTCTGCTTGCTGAAGTTGTTACCCAATTCCTTATTCTAGAACCAGAGAGAGGTATTTCTGACAGGACCCATACGACACCAAGAAAACACTCAATAGTCCCCTTATGCACTGTAGTTGTTTGTACAGTGTGACCAGAGGAGAGCTCTCAGATGGAGTGTTTAACAGTGCCCTTACTAAAATGTCCTGAGGATCCAAAAGATGTCCATGGCCATTGCCTTCTATTTTTAGCCACTTGTTCCTGGATTTAACTATTAGACATTTCCAGAAGGAAGAAACGTCTTCCTTTCCTCTGTGCCTGGCTTATCACTTAGGAAAAATATAATGACTTTTGTACAACAGTAAAATATTTTATATTTGAAGGCACTCAGTTTTTGTAATCCAATGATTCTCTATTCAAATATGTAAATTGAATATTTTCACAGATTAGTCCAGAGACTTTTTTATTACTAAATCATAATACCATATGTCAAATTCACTGATTTATTAACATTTTGGGTATTACATGCTGAATAAAGTTCAACTAGCACGCGGGGTTGGGGAGTCTCTTTGGATACACCCTATACTGTGTTAACTGTCGTGGTGTATTAGTTGCACCAGCAGGAATGGATTCCTATTTTTAAGATCAGAAAAATCTAAATTTGTCTTCTAGCTCTAACCTGCTACCTTCATAGTCCTGTGGAATTTGTTAACTCAATCCCTAGGGCAGTTTCACAGCCTGCTTGTGGGAATTAGGAGATTAGTGTCAGTGCAGTCTGAACAAACTACACTATAAATATTCCCTGTTCAGTTTAGTAAAAGTTCCTCTCAGACCAGCTTTCCCCTCATTGCCTGAAATTGACTGATTTCCCCCACCCCAGGCAGAAGACCCTGTAAAGGGAGACATCTCTCTCAGTCTCCAGGAATATTTTGGGGTTGGTGATAGTGCCCTTTTCAAATTCTGAGATGGGCGAAAACCTTGCTGGCGTGTAGCACCTCCTGTTAGTAATAAGGGCCTAACAAAATGGCCTGTCCCCTGTGCTTCCAGATACCCAAGTGGCCCCAGGTCTGGGCTTCTTAGATAATTTCATGAACAATTGGTTCCATTAGACCTGTGCCACTCTGCTTCCAAGGTGGTGGTGGTGGGTTCTGAGGTTAAATGTGGTGGTAGTAGTATTTCTTCTTGAGAGATGGTGATTGGATCTGATAGCCACACATGCAGAATTTCCTTTGGCTACTCCTAAAGAGATCAGGAAAGAGAGTTCCAATGTGTCAGGGGTCCCTACCAGTCTACCCCTTCCCACTTCCCCTTCCTGCTACTTCTAATCTCCTTTGACCTCTAACTCCTCATAGTTTGTGTCAATTCATAATATTTGATTTCTCCTCATGCACACCCCATCTTCATCAGCTCTTACTGTTTTACAGTTAACCCTGCTGTTTGCTGCATGCTGCATGAGACCCAGGGTCCTGGTAAGCTTCGTTAACTCTAAATAGAACTGGCCGTGGCTTCCAGAAAATACCTTCCTTCAAACTCACACTCCCAACACATGTATCTAATTATAAAAGAAGATGTTTCATTGGTCTAGCTGGTTTCCTCTCGTCATTTACAATCTTAAGCAATAGCCTGGGCCAGGCGTGGTGGCCCACGCCTATAATGCTAGCACTCTGGGAGGCCTAGGCAGGCGGATTGTTTGAGCTCAGGAGTTCGAGACCAGCCTGAGCAAGAGCGAGACCCCGTCTCTACTATAAATAGAAAGAAATTAGCTGGACAACTAAAAAAAAATTATATATATATATATATATATATAATTAGCCAGGCATGGTGGCACATGCCTGAAGTCACAGCTACTCGGGAGGCTGAGGCAGTAGGATCGCTTGAGCCCAGAAGTTTGAGGTTGCTGTGAGCTAGGATGACGCCACGGCACTCACTCTAGCCTGGGCAATAGAGTGAGACTCTGTCTCAAAAAAAACGAAATAGCCTGGTGTGGTTTCAAGTAGACATGTGGAATGCCTGCCTGCCGGATCAAAAGGAGGGATGTTCTCAGACTTTTGCTGCTAGAACAACACCTGGGTAGCATAGGTGGATCCATCCTGTGATCAATATTTGAGGTTTCAATTTTGGCAGTTTTTTTCTTAAAGAGCCATAACCATTACTTTCAAAATTAACTATAGTGGCAAAAGAGAAACTTTGGGGTTCACAAACCCTGTCCTGCAATGTCACAGGACATTGAGAATGTCCAGAGCCAAAGGAAACTTGCTTCTCTGTTTCTTTTTGGTGGCTGTGTCTTATCTGAGCGATTCAAGTTCTCAAATTTTCTTTGGCTGTGTACCTTATAAAATCATAATAAAAGTGGAAGCAGGCCGGGCGTGGTGGCTCATGCCTGTAATCCTAGCACTCTGGGAGGCCAAGGCAGGTGGATGGCTCAAGGTCAGGAGTTCGAAACCAGCCTGAGCAAGAGTGAGACCCCATCTCTATTAAAAAATAGAAAGAAATTAATTGACCAATTAAAAATATACAGAAAAAAATATTAGCCGGGCATGGTGGCACATGCCTGTAGTCCCAGCTACTCAGGAGGCTGAGGCAGAAGGATCACTTGTGCTCAGGAGTTTGAGGTTGCTGTGAGCTAGACTGACATCACGGGACTCTAGCTTGGGCAACAGAGTGAGACTCTGTCTCAAAAAAAAAAAAAAAAAAAAGTGGAAGCAGATGAAAAGACCTCAGATAGTATAGAGAATTCCTTATATTTAATTCTACAAATACCAGCTTCATGAAAACCTCTGATAAGAAGATAAGCAGGTGACCTTTGGTAGGAAGAATTCCTGAGTGCTAGCTGTTGTGTCTGCAGAAGTGGACAAAGCAGTTCCTTACATCACCTAGTTTATAGGGAGACCAAAAGCAGTAATTAAGCATCTTCTATCTATTCTACTCTACTCAGGTAGTAGAGAGGGCATATAAATATTTTTAATTTAAAATGTATTATTTTTTATTGTTTCTTAAACTTTGCCATGAAAACTTTAAAACACAAACAAAAGAAGATAGGGTTGTACAATGTAGCCCCATGTACTGACAACCCAGCCCCCAAACAACATGGCCAATCCTGTTTCATCAATTACCCCAGACCTGCTGAATTATTGTAAAGCAAAACTCATATAATTTTATCCATAAATATTTTAGTATATATCTCAGAGAGATAATGGATCTTTAAAAAAAAATGTAAACGCAATCCCATCATTATCACACCTACAAAATTAACAATAATTTGTTAACATAAAATGTCTAATCAGTGTTTGAAATATCCCAGTTGTCTCATAAATGCCTTTTTACATTTGGTATGTTTAGATCAGGGAATATAAAATTTTGAAGACTTTTCCCCATTCACCCATGTAGTTTATGATTTAAATGGTGACTACTATTAGTCACCAAACTGATTGCAGCTTTTGCCCTTGGGGCCTTTGCTCAACTGGCAAAACATCCTACTTTCAAGCAAATCCCAAAGAGGAAGTCCAAAGAGGCTTCTGAAACATAAAGCCTGAGAATCTGGGCCAAAGGCAACAATCTTAAAAGAACAACAAATTGATTTACTATCTAGTTTAAAGGCAAGTTGTGGAGCTCCTGCTAGTTGACTGGAATTAAACAGCAGATTTAGGAAGACTATATATTCCTAGAGTGCCTCCACCACTGTAGTCCCAGTGCCTAGCAAAGTGTCTGGCATGCAATAGGAGCTTAATCCATGCGTATTTTCTTTGTTCCCCCATTTTCAATGAGGAGAGCAAGAAAGATGTATTCTAGTAAATTAGATTTCAGCTAATTCAGGTTTCATTACACATGGCTTGACACAGTTTCATTCAGGTTTCCCCAAGTAAATCATTGTTAGTGGCCATTCCTAAACTGAATTCTGCCCAAAAAATGCAATTAAAGCTATACTTTACCTAGTGAGAGGCAATTGGTAAACAGCTGGAGCAGCCAGCTCCAAATAGGTTGGCTCTTCCTGGCAGGCTTCTTTCTCCTTGACAGACCACAGAAGCAGTTCCAGATCAACTAGTTGGGGGAGGCCTCGGATCCCTACGATTTGAAAGCAGCAGAGGCAATCCACCTGTTCCCCAAAGCCTTTATTCGAGAGATGGATCAGAGAGGCTTACTGTTCCTCCTTAGTTTTAAGGCACTTTGAGACACTACTTGTAGCTGTCCCCAGTTGTAAGAGAAATTCCTTTGTGACCTCTATACAGCCACAGATACTATGTCTCAATGGTTCTTGGTTCTTGGTGGGGGGCAGTGTATACTATATGGACAAAATATACATATCAAAATATATCAGCCTTCCTGTGAAGCCCAGAACATAGGCCATTGCAGTGGCTTTTTTAGGTTATTTTCCCCTAAGAAGTAGACAAAGAATAAATAAGAAGTGAGCATTTATTACTTTTCAAAACTATCTTTGCATATGATATCTCATTTTATTCTTACAACAGTTCTGTGAGGTAGAGAAATCATCATTTTACAAGATGAATAAATGGAGGATGAGGGAATTTGAGCGACTTACTCAAAAACCACACAGTGAGTTAGTGGCAGAATGGGGACAAGAATGCACAATTCCTAATTCCTGGTACAAGTTGCCAGTCATCTGAGTGTGTGTGTATTCCCAAAGAGTGTGCATATATGTGGGTGTGGGTGTGGGGGGGTGTATTCACTTTCAGGGTTCACTGTGAAACTTACTCATATATGTATATACTTCTAAGTATCCCCCCAAATATTTAATAGTCTTTATTTAATGAGATAAATGTATTCTTTGGGCAATAAACAGGGCCTTAGATCCACAACCAAGGAGATCTCGGGGACACTGTGGTATGATGGAAAGAGCCTTAATTCAACAGCTCTGAACCCAGCTTGACTCTTTGTGACCACGGGAGAGTCGGTTGACTTCTGTTTCTCAGTCTCTTAATATGTCAAATGGGGATGATACTACTTGCCTTAGTTCTGTCACAGGGATGAAGTTTACATGAGCAAAAAGTCAAAGTACTAGGTGAACACAAACCAATAATGGGTTTCCATAGTTCAGGTTTTCAGGTCATTGTGGTCTGGACCCTGAGAGCAGAGCCCAGTAACCATCCCTAGATGCTTTGCAAACAGGTCTTGCCCCAGGTACTAGATAGCTAACCAGGACAGTTCTGAAGGCCACCAGAATAGAAACCTCAGCTTCCTATGCTTTCCCTATGGGACTGGAAATACAGTGGCTGAGAGATAGGGGCTCTGTCCAGTAGCCTGAGGCCACCTGGAGATTTGCAGAAGGTATTCCTGCTCAAGGAATCTGGGTGGTGGTGTGTGGAGGGGACATTAGTTAGGACCTAGTAATTAAGAGATACAAAGTATTTTTATGGTTGTTAATCATTATTTTGCTAGCTAATGCCACTATAGCCATTGTTCAAGTGTGTGTGGGTGTACGAGAGAGAAAGCATGTTCCCATGAACCAATGCAATAAGCCCTTAAGACCATCTAACAGCTATATTCTAATTTATCCATTAGTCATCATGACTTAAATAGTTTTCTTCTGGCCTTTTTGGGGGTACATTAACCCATCCATTCATTAACCCAACTTCTCTTTTCATTTTCAGTTTGGGCTTCCTGTAGACGCCCTTTTCCTGCGCAACAGAGCTGGGCCTCCCTTTCTTTAATTTCCCCCTTAACACGTCTGGGACTGCATAAAACCTGTGCCCTCCCCTCTCTTCCTGCCAAGGTTTATAGAAGCCTGAGAGGCTGAGGACGATGTATGGCCTCTGGTCAAGAAGCCAGCATTGACATGGCTTAGAGATGCATCCTGCATCTCCGTCCCCCTCCCCGCACCCCCAGCTGTCCCTTCCCACCTCGCCGCCATCTTTGCCAGACTGTAACGTGTTCAGGGGCCACATCTGCTACTCTTCACACAAACTTCCCTGTCTGAACTCTGATTGCTGCTTGTTTCTCTGAGGTATTTCTATCCACCATGGCTGGGTAAGCACCAGTCAGCACGGCTACCTCCTTAGTCTCACGGGTCTCCCCTGGCCCACTCCACCCCTGTCCTCAGGAGCCACAGCCCCTTCTCAGAGGGTTCCAAGAGGAGATACTTTGCTGCTTTTTTCTTCTGGCCTTTTAGCCCAGCCCTTTCCAGTTTTCATTCACTCAAAGTAACTGCATTCGAACTGTGTTTACAAATCTGCGACAAGTTTGTTTACACCAAGCCCTTCCCATAAAACACAACTGCTGGAGAAAGTAGCATAAATTTCCCCTCTAACTCTAGGGCAGTACTAGGAATAATAATCCCACTTCAAAAACTGGCAAACTGAGCTGTCAAAGATTCAAGTGTCTTGGTGTTTGCTCTAATGAATCTTCTAGTCTACTTGGTGAATCCGATGATGATTTTCAATATGCATTTTGCACACTTCCTCCACTAAGAACAGATGCGATTATCAGCTAGAGCGAAGAAAAGATGTGTTCTGGCCAAGCATGATGGCTCGAGTTTGTAATCCTAGCACTCTGGGAGGCCGACGCAGGCGGGTTGTTTGAGCTCAGGAGTTCAAGGCCTGCCTGAGCAAGAGTAAGACCCTGTCTCTACTAAAAAAATAAAAACAAATTAGCTGGACAACTAAAAGCATATATAAAAAATTAGCTGGGCATGGTGGCACATGCCTGTAGTCCCAGCTACTCGGGAGGCTGAGGCAGCAGGATTGCTTGAGCCCAGGAGTTTGAGGTTGCTGTGAGCTAGGCTGATGGCACTAGGTCTAGCCCGGGCAACAGAGTGAGACTCTGTCTCAAAAAAAAAAAAAAAAAAAGATGTGTTCTACCTTGGAAGGTCTTTAACTTTATTTCCATTCTAATGAGTTGATATTTTAAAAATATTCCAGCCCTCATTTTTATAATGGGTCCCATCTGATAGTGGCTTTGGGAGCCCTTTTGAATAAAGAGCCCTCCATTGTCAGGGCCATGAGGCACAGTGGCCTTTGGTGTTTGGCCAGTGACAAAGTGAGAGCTGGAGGTGACCTGGCAATGATCTATGGCTAACATGCAGTCTCTCTGCCCTTCCTTTGCAGTAATCCATGGCTGTGTACTGAATAATATTCCCTGCTACAGCTGGACTGGACTCCATTTAGCCTTTTAAGCCAAGGTTCCTATTTTA
This sequence comes from Mirza zaza, assembly GCA_008750895.1. Taxonomy (NCBI): domain Eukaryota; kingdom Metazoa; phylum Chordata; class Mammalia; order Primates; family Cheirogaleidae; genus Mirza; species Mirza zaza. Next base: position 113,492 of record VSMD01032655.1, read on the forward strand.
ACTGACAGCTTTCCTTTGGGGTGCCAGACAGCCAGGCCCCCCCACCCCTGCCATGTACTTCAAGTCCCACTTCTTCTTTTTGAGTTCTGCAACTTGCTCCTGCCTCGCAGTCCCACTGGGCACTGACCATGACCATCTTCTTCTTCTTCTTTTTTTCTTTTTGAGTTTTTTTTTTTTTTTGATCAGTTACTTTCAAAGCACACAGTCGAACAAGGCTATGGCAAATTTCCAGGCCTTTTTGAAGTGTTGAGAAGGGGAAAAAGGTCTCTCTCTTCAATAATAGATAATAATAGGAAGCAGCAATAAAAAGAAAAAGAAAAAGCTGAAAAAGTGAGAAGCAAACATATGCACACACTTTCTTTTATTGGCAAAGCAAGAGTGCAGTTTTGATATGTACTGTTTGGTAATCACTGATTGGTTAGTGGGCAGAGAGGCAAGTATGAAGGTGATGCTGCCAAAGCAGAAAGCTAGTTTCTTGGGAAAATCCAAGTCAGAGTGGAGCTTTTTAAAGACCGTGTACTTGGAGGTAAAAGTAACCCCCCTCCCCCACAAAAAAAACACCCAAAAAACAAGCCAAAAAAAAAAGCCCACTGGAGTACTCAGCCAGTAGCTCAGAGAGATGTTGAGTTAGGGCGGTCAGGTCTCCTTGGGAGAGGCTACTTACTTATTTGTAGCTTTGATTATTTCTCTATCCATCTTCAGAGCTGTTTTCCCAGAGGCCCACACTTAAACAACCAATGAGTAATCACCATCCCTCTGGGTCATTATTTGCATTACAAACCCGAGGCCACCTCATTTGCATTTGTTTACAGATTAACTACTTGAGGCTTGAGGAGCTGTGAATACTTCAAAAGTATTGGAGCCTTCACAGCCTTTGAGAGACTGGCGGAAACGAAACAGGAATTTTTTATGAAGAGACATTTTGGTCAGTATGACAGATACAACCCACTTATTCCGTAAGAGGAAGCTGAGGCCCAGAGAGGCGAAGGGACTGGATGGAGGTCCCACTGCTGCTTTGTGGCAGAAACCAGGCCAAAATCCACGCCTCTTAACTCCTAATCCGTTTCACATAGGGATTCAGCTTGTTTATATAACCTTTCTGGAGACAAGGACTTTTGATGTTCCGAGAAACCAAACAGTCAATATTAGAAGACCTGAGGTTTTTTTCTCCCCAGAAAAACATTTGAGGTTGGAGTGCGAGGGGGGCAGGGAAAGCAGAGGTTCTGGGCTAGCTCCATAGGGGAGTCAGGGGGCACCTGCTAGCCAGTCAGCTTTCCTGCAAGGCTAGAATGGGGTCCAGTGCCTGTGAGTGAGCATAAGGACTTTAAAAAGCTGATCATGCCTACAAAAAGAATTAAAATGCTTATTTCACTGGGTAGCTTTTCTCACTGTAGACAGGAAGGTCTTCCCTTCTTCAATGAAAAGGCTTTTTAATTAGTACAATTGTTACTGTTTTTAAAAAATACCCTAAGTACTCTGTTTACTTCTGGTGAAACAAAACCAGTCATTAGAAATGGTCTGTGCTTTTATTTTGCCAGACTGGAATGGCTTTTCTGAAACGCACGCACCCCTCATTTCTCTTAAGCTAAGAAGTTTGCTTTGCCTAGCTACAGTGCAGATTGCTCTTGTTTTGTTTTTTGTTTTAATCATTTGGTATTCACATGTGGCTGTTAATATGTGCTTGTTTTTAATTAAAACAAGAAGCTTTAAACCGGTGTGTGGTGTTCTTAAAACCTTCTCAGCAGATTTCCCCATGGTGATGGCCCATCGGTGACCCTCATTTCTAACCTGTCTTCTCAAAGTATAATCTGTGCTACCTCACACTGCCAACTCCCCTCCCCGTCTTACTGTGAATGTCCTTTTTCTTTGGCTAATTTCATGTTTTCTTTCTCTTTCTCTCTCCCTCTCCAGCTTTTTTTAATCTTGTCTTCAGCAGCTGCACTAAGTCTAAAGGAGAAGACTGCCATTATAGAAGAGTTAGGGTTCCATATTGTCTCAAACCAGAAATCATCCAATTCCCTCTCCTCTCAAACTGCGTGCGCACACACACACACACACACACCACTCAACAAGTGTTCATGTGTCCCCGTGTCCAGGCAAGAAGCTCTCTTCTGACTTACATGGTATTTTAAATGGAAATGTCTTGTCCTAAACTAACAAGGCAGGAAAAGAACCACCAGAGCTGGAAAATGGACCAAATGTAACCTCAAAGAGACAACGACAGGACCACTCACCCAAGTGTAAGTGACTGGGGCAGGATACCCCAGCTGGGTGTGGAAATGCTATTCGCAACTTTTTGTTTGAGTTTTATGTTTTTCTTTTTAAACAACAATTCTCTTGTTCAATGGGTTGACTGTCTAAGGCCACCATTAAACTTTCCTGAATATGGAAGAGTAAGTCAAATGACATTTGTATCTTCTTCAGCATTCACAGACCTTCTGCAGCCCCCAGCGAGGGGGAAAAATGGATCCACTAACATTCAGGTGGAGAAGGGAGAGAATAAAAGGGGGTTTAAGCTTAGTTAGAGCAAAATTACGCCATTCAACTTTCCAAGGCCAGTTGGGGTTTTGAGAGGTTTCTGCTTAACCTGGGATCTGGAGGGAGAGCTTTGTTGTTGATAAATCTGCCTTGAATTCATTGGTTTAACTTGCATCAAAATACCATGTGAGTGTGCCCATTACCATATATCCCTACCACCATCATCACCATTCTGCTGTCCAGTGTCTCTTGAGAGAGCCTCTTTGCATGTTTTCCAGAATCTGTTTGTTTTTCCTTTCTTCTCCTTTGTTCTTTTTGCTCAAAGGTGTGACCAGTCACTGCCCCTCTGGGGCTTTCATTCTCCAGGAGAAACATCCCAGAACCAGCAATGTTTAGCTTGATGCCTTTCTAATGTCCATGTCAATTTTCAATAAAATTCAAAGAAATGCTAAATGGCTGTGTGATCTGATCCTAAATCATTAGATGTTGTGGCCCACCATGGTTTGCCTTGGGAGGTGTGGGTGGCTTTGAAGGGCTCCCAAATGGTTGATTTGAAAGGCTCAGGGTGGCACCACCAGCCTATGTGATCTTCCTGGGTGGGTTGCTGTGCCTCCCCGTTCCTCCCTCTGGGCCTGAAATTCCCACCAGGTGGAGGTAAGCAGGAAGTCCTCTACTTCATTATCATGGGTTTCATTGATCGGTTGAGCTAATTATTATCTAGGATATTAGGTGGAGGAAGTGGAACACTAGATCCTACAGAACAAGATTCAGGTGAGTTTTAATTCTGGAAGGAAAAGAACACTGCGCTACATGTCTTCTCATTTAATTCTGTGATGTGAGCACCACCCCCCAAATTCATGGATAGGACTGTTCTTTATGACTAGAAAAGTGTTCCATAGATACCAAGTGGTATTTTGTGTCCTGAGTCTACCAGAGAGGGAAGCCTCCTGTTCCCCTAAGCATTAAAGTGGGCAAGAGGGAGAGTGGTCAGTTTTCAGAACTCTGGTTGCAGGCGAGGTAGGGTTTCCTCTCCTCGGCTTTGTTTCCCTAACTCCAGATGCTTAAATCAGGATGAGTGATCTGCATCCTCTGTGTGGAGTCCTAGAGGCCTCTGAAAGGGTACCCAGGGAAGGGACATTGGCCTATCTGTGTGCAGCACGAACACTAGGTGGCAACGGAGTGAGACAATAATCACTTATGACCTCACAGTAGAGGCAAACACTAAGGTTATGGAAAAATACAAGCTCTGGAGGCAGGCAGACTCCTAGCTGTGTGCTCTGGGACAAGTTGTGTTAAAAACTTCTCTAGGAAAGGAGAATATCAATAGCTCCCTTGTAGGGTCATTGTGAAGGCTACCTGAGCCAATAATGCAAGTTAAAGACCTGGGGTTCAATAAATGGGATCCCTTAGTAAGGATGGAGTTTTCCCGTACTAGAAAGTCTTCACCTTAGGGTCCTGTAATCCAGGGATTCTCAATCTCAGCACTATGGACATTTGGGGCCAGATAACCTTGTTACAGGATGTTTAGCAGCGTCCCTGGCCTCTACCCACTAGGTGTCAGTAGCACACCTTCCCACTTCCCACAGTTGCAACAACCAAAAATGTTTCCAGACATTGCCAAAATGTTAAAAATCGCCCCATGTGAAGAACCATTGCTTTAGGCCAAGAGTCAGCAAACTTTCTGTAAAGGGCCAGCTGGTAAATATTTTAGGCTTTGCAAGCCACATGATCTCCGCAACTTTTCAACTGTTACTCTAGCACAAAAGCAGCCATAGATAATACGTAAAAGAATGAGTGTGGCTGTGCTCCAATCAAATTTACTTGTGGACACGAAATTTGAATTTCATATGCTTTTCACATATCCTGAGTAATTCTTTGGAGTTTTTCCAACCATTAACAAATGTAAAAACCATTCTTAGTGCAAGAGTCAGACAATACAGGCAATGGGGCCAGATTTGGCCTGTGGGCTATTTTGTTGATCCCACCTCTTAATGCATTTCTGTGCTTATTTATGCATCATCGAGCCTAAAAGTGTTAGAAGTAACTGGCCTGTCCAAAGAAATCAGAAATAAAGACAAATGGCTGGAGTTTTAGTAGACATAGCTAGATTTATATTCTTTACCAATGTGGGGAGCTATTGCCCTTTTCAAAGGACTAATTTTGAAATTAATTACAAGAATAGTACAAATACACTCACATACTCTTGATCCAGGTCCACCAAGTGATACAATTTTGTCCCAATTGCTTTATCATTTTTGTACCCTTTATATAGATATATAAACACACATATATACATACATACAGATAATAAGGATATTCTCTTACATAATCACAGATATTTCTCAACTTTGGTAAATTTCACATTGTAACACTACTTCAATATATCAAGTAATATCCTTTAGCTCTCTTTTCTTGCAGTGCAGAATCTAGTAGAGGTTCATGCATTGCAGCCTGTCTTTAATCTCCTTTCATTTGGAATAGCTTTTCTTTGTCTTTTATGACATTGATACTTTTGAAGTCCTATTTAAAAAAGAGAATGTTGTCATTTTAGGTCAAGGTGTTGCCCAATTTCTCCACAATATAATTACTGAGTTTTTTCTTCATTGCTACTAATAAACAATCTGTGAGGAGAAACTGTAAGTCCATGCAAATGTATTATTCTTCATCAAAAATTTACCCCTAGATTTAGCATCTATTGATAATTCTTGCCTGAACTAATCTACAAAATGGCGATTTTCCAATTCCAGCACTCCCTCCATATTTACTGGTCAGCACACAGTTTTCTACTGTAAGCAAGAGTCCTACCTTTCTCATTTATTTATCTATTTAGTATCACCATGGATTATGGCTTCCTGTTTTTCAATGGCTTATAATTCATTACTGTTCTTAATTATTTTGGTGCTCAAATTGCCCAGATTTGGCCAGTGAGAGCTCCTATTGTTTTTTAATGTGTTAGTAAACATTCCTATTGAGCATATTGTGATGCAGAGTACTTTGGTCAAGAACTTTTGGTGATTTAATTTCTGGGATAGTTTAGGGGAGTGGTGTTTAATCAGGTTCCATGTATCTCTCCTTTCACTATTTAGTGACTCCCCTATAGGAAAGGGCAGGGAAGGAAACTTCAGGGCAGTCAAAGGAGGTGTGTGTGTGGCTACTATAAAGACAATGGCAGGAGCCTGTGTTATAGCAGAGAAAGATTATGGAGTGGAGAAGGATGGATCATCACCGGAGGTTCCTGGATTGTTTTAGAATTGCAATGGCTGCCTTTGTCATCTACACCTACACCTCTCCTTTTACATCAACGGCTGTCTTCAACATTTATTCAGATAATATATTTCTGCTTAGGGGTTTCAACTCCTGCTTACTGAGAAAGTAATGGGCTGAAATAGATTGGCTGAAGCATTTTTTAATCAGAAGGATACCAGGGCAAGGAGTTCATGGAGAATCATAGAAATTTTTGTTTTGCATTGTTTTCTGGAAATGAAACTGTTTATTCCATAGTGGGAATTACAAATAGAATCCAGTCATGGCTGTTCCAGAGCAGATGGCCTCTTACATCGTCGGTTTCATTGCCTTTCATTGTGTAATTTAAGTTTAAAAGTCAGATTGCAATGATTTATTTCTATAGGACAGAAAAGTTTTAATCCAAGCTGAGAGAAAGTAGTTTTTCTTTTTCTCAGATTGTTTTGTAGGAAAGATGTATATTAATTACAGTGCTGGTTTTGATAAAAGTTGGCAGCCTAGGCTGTCTCCTAGACCATTTGTGCTGCTATAACAAAATATTTCAGACTGGGTAACTTAGAGAATAGACATTGGCCGGGCGTGGTGGCTCACACCTATAATCCTAGCACTTTGGGAGGCCGAGGAGGGAGGATCGCTCAAGGTCAGGAGTTCAAAACCAGCCTGAGCAAGAGCGAGACCCTCCATCTCTACTAAAAATAGAAAGAAATTAATTGGCCAACTAAAAATATATAGAAAAAAAATTAGCTGGGCATGGTGGTGCATGCCTGTAGTCCTAGCTTCTCGGGAGGCGGAGGCAGAAGGATTGCTTGAGCCCAGGAGTTTGAGGTTACTGTGAGCTAGGCTGATGCCTCAGCACTCTAGCTCGGGTAACAGAGTGAGACTCTGTCAAAGAGAAAAAAAAAAAAAAAAAGAATAGACATTTATTTCTCACGGTTCAGAGATTCTTTATTTCTCAAGATCAAGGCACCAGCAGGCTTAGGTGTCTGGTAAAGGCTACTCTCTGCTTCCAATATGGTGTCTTGCTGCATCCTCCAGAGGGGAGGAATGCTAAGCCCGCACATAGGGGAAGGCCAAGGGCAAGTGATTGACCAAATGCTGCATGAAGCTTCTTTTATAAGAGCCTTAATCTCATTCAGGAGGGAGGAGCACTCATGGCCTAATCACTTCCTAAAGGTCCCACTTCTTTATACATCACATTGGCCATTAAGTTTAAAAACTTGAATTTTGGCGGGAACACATTCAAACCATAGGAGACTGAAATTAATCCAGTTATAAAATGACAAATCAGCTTAAAATGTAGCCTGTGAGAAAGTGAATTTCACTAGATTGGGACAACGGGAAGAGCCTTCGTTCATTCATTCAATTAAATATCCATGGAGTGCCTACAGGAGCTAGGTGTAGGTGCTACCAGCAAGACAGGAATTCCCTGTTCTCATGGAGCTGACATTCCAAGGGGGGGGGCGTCAAACTCTTAAAAGTAATTTCAAGGTAATATATGCTGTGAAGAAAATAAAACAGGGCAATACAATGGCAAATGACTAGGGGAACACCTAAATTCTGATTTCATCATTGCCAAGAACTATCTCTACAGCCTTCAGCAAGTCGCTTCACCTCGCTGGCCTAATTTTTCTCACTCATATAATGATGACTTGAATTTATGATCTCTAAACTTCCTAGTATTGTATTCATTGATTTTTTTCTCTTTTTTTGCAAATAGCTCATCGTTCAACTTGAATATATTCTTTAATAGTTCAGAGACTGTCATTACTTCAGCAAACATGCATGTCTACCACAGAGAGACACAAAAATAAACAATTATGAAACTGTGAAAAGTGCTGTTATTCTCTGCTCTTCTCAGTCCTATACACCCCTACTTATAAGACATGTCATATAGTTAAGAATGTGTCATTAAAGAGTTAAACATGGTAATGAGCCAAAGCCACCTCATCCAGTGGGACCATATAGTTGGTGGAACGTACAGTTTTATGCAGGGCTATTTCTCCCCACCAAGATTGTGGGACAACAGAGAAAACCATTTTTTCTTTTGCATTCCTACTATAGGGAGCACACAGTAGGTACTGTGTAAATTCCTGGTGATAGACACTCACTGACAAACTACTTTAGTGGCATAGGTTGGCAGATAGGAATTGAGGCTGCTGACTGGAGCAGATTCAGGGCAGAGTAATACTTTTAGGTACAGAGTGATCCAACCGTTTGCTGCCTTTAACCCTCTTCTTTTGGCCCCCTTTGTATTCTGTAATATTTTGCACGTTTTTAAATTGATACATGAAGTACAGAATTATTAGCTGTCGTGATCAGAACTATGCAACATAGAGTCTGTATTTGTCAGCAATTGGCTTCCAGTACGGACTTTGAAGTGGTGGGCTTGAGAAGTGGCGCTGTACATGATTTGCTTTGCACGTGTTTCATTTTACTATGTTTTTGCAGTAAACTACAAAGCCAGTGATGCACGACGCACAGAGGTTTTCAAGCTACCCTCTGAAGAAGACGCACCTCAGAGAGACTTTTTATAAAAAAGTGTAAAATCTATTCCAAACCTAAATCCCTTCCAAAGGACACGAGCTCAGTGTCGCACCGCTCAGAGATCCAGGGAAAAGCCTTAGGAGAGGCATGACTACCAACAATTATCTCAGGACACCTTTCAGAGATTTAACAGAACCGCCTTCTCGAACCTCAGAGAACCTTCCTAAATCCTCTTTCCGGAGTCCCCGCCCTTGTAACTGTAGTGCGTCAAAGGCCGGTAGTTGTCATAGGCGGGGGGGGGGGGGGGGGGGGAATAAAGTACGTCGCGCGAGATTCTGCGACGGGATTTTGAAGTTAGGGAACAGCTGCGGCGCACGCGCACAGGCCTCACAACCTCAGGGCGGCACGAGGGTAGGTAGGCTAGAGCCTAGAGGAGGGGGAGCACAGTGTGCTGGTGTCTTTTTTCCCCCCTTCTACGCGCACTGCGTGGGTCTGCGGATCCGTGGGGGTGCGGAGCGCGGGACGTGGCTCGGCCTGCCTGACGCGTGTGTGAGTTTAGCCGGAGCCCTTCTGCTCCTCCGTCAGTTGGAGTGCATCGCGTGTGCGCCCCAGCGTTGGGACGTGAACTCGTGCTCCCGGTCTCCTTTTAACGGTCACTCCCACGCACACACTCCAGTCCCCTGAGAGTTGGTCTTTGCTCCTCAGTGCGCCCCTCCTCACCGGCCCCTCCCACCGACCCCCGGTCCCCCTGGCTTGCTCGCTCCCTCGCTGGCGCTCAGTAGTCTGCTTGGTCCCTGGGGTCCCTGTTTGGGGGCGGAGAAGATGGCTGGAGGACGTCTGCTGTTGGGGGGCGACTTCCTGTCGCAGCCGCCGCTGCCCCCCCTCCCGCCGCCGCCGCTGCCGCCCCTCCCGCCGCCCCCGCCCGAGCCAGTGCTCGAGCAGTGGCGCTATAGCCACGAAAGTGACTGGCAGTGGGCTCTGCGACGCAGCTTCATCTGTCGGCACCTGCACAGCTACCCCGGGGCTGCCCTGGACCAGCTCCTCGCACTCTCCGCCGCCTGGACCAACCACGTCTTCCTGGGCTGCAGGTGAGGAAAGTGTGGGGGTCGGGTTAGAGACGGTGAGATCCATGATGGGACTCAGGTTAGGGATGGCAGTGGAGAGACCGGTGATGGTGGTCGGGATTGGGACAGGGGCGGGATACGGAGGATGCCTTGGAGGCTGAAGATTTGGAGTTGCTGGAGAGCACCAGAGGGTTCACTATTGGCCTGGGGGTGGCGTGGCCAACCGTGGCGACCGGGGATTTCATAACAGCTAGGAGGGTGCCGAGATCGCGGGAGCGGCCCTTCCAGGAACAGGGATGGAGATAAAGCAGGTCTTGGAGGAGGATTATTGAGAGGTGGTCGTTCTGGTTGCTGGTGATATTGGAGGGCGTGGGAAATGATGAATAGCAGAATCTCAGACCTGCGTAGGGCCTTCCAAGGATGCGGTATCCGCAGAGAACATTCGACCGTCGGGGCTGCTAGGGGGAGGGTGCCCCGAGGTTCCAGTCCTGGTCTCCTCCTGACCACTCTCTTCTTCCATCCCCGTAAAATAAAACACCCCCCTCTACTTACAGTCCCCTATCTGGGTCTTACTGTCTTCTGGGGAGGCAGTACGTATCAGCTCTCTGAGCCGCAGAGTCAGTCTTGCTTGTAGATTTGCGCATAATGTGTCTGGACTCAAACAAAGAAATGGATATAGCTACTATAAAAATGGATTGCCCTCTTTTTATCATAAGTGGGATAAGATGGGTTAACATTTGCCCTCTAGGTGAGATTTGGGGGGATGGTGTTTGTGTTTGTTTTTTTCCCCATTTCACAGAACCTGGTGACGTTCTGAACAAGCCTCTTTGAAAGCTCTTTGCATTCAATGGAGACTGCAGTATGGTGCCAACGCATTTTTTTTTTTAACATGCTACTTGGACCTCTCTCTTTCAGAACCCCCAAATCAGCCCTATACTAGACTAATCATTCTTTTGGTAGACCAGGGGGCTATATATGTATATAATATACATACATACACACATACATTACTGCCTCACAGTCAATATTTTATAAGGAAGGATGAGAAATTCTAGAAAATGATCAGATCAAATTTGGCCAGTTCAGTTCCAGGAATGACTGTTACAGATGCAGAAAAATAGGATTGTTCACTCCTACCCTTAATTGTTGAACATCACATCCAGTGTGATATACTTTGCTTTGCTCTTATCACAGAAGTTTATTATTTTCTATCTTCTCTAGGTTAGCATAATTTCTACCTCCAGAGGTAATGATTATTTCATGGGAGGAACTGATCTCACTTGATTGTTTACAGTCAGTTACAGGTTGAACTCCTTGTTCTACTACTTCCCCCCCTCCTCACTACTGCACTTGACTAGTCTTAAAAAAAAAAACTGGGGGAGCCTTAGTTATTAGTCAAATCAGATAAATCTAATTGACTTTCACCTAACAACGTTGCTCTTGAGTTGAAAAGGTACCTTTATCCTATAATAACTCTCCTTAATATCACAGAAGGCCTGGGGAATCTGAATCCTAAAAAATAAATAAAATCTTAAATAGGGGAGGAGAATAACCATTCTTTGTGTTAATAATAAATCTTACCTTCCCACTAAAATGTATGCTCACTTGGGGAAGGGGCTTTTGCTTTCTGGTTCAAACCTTCATCCTCAGTACCTAGAAGATTGTCTGCTGTATAATAGCTGCTCAGTAAATATGTGTGGAGTGAATAGATGTATACAACTTTATAAAGTACACCATATTTTAAATATTTATGATCTCACTTACTACAACAATGTTGGGGATTAGGTGGTATCTCATTTTTACAGCTGTATCAGTGCAGGCCAAGAAGTTAAGTAACTTGCCCAAGGTCCCACAGTTGGGGCTAGGACCCAGGTCTCCTGATGTCCAGTCTGATGCTCTTTCCACTGAGACACAGCTACCATATTTGGGAAAGATGGACCCCAGAAGTGAAAGCAAGTAACTGCCATAAGCCACATCATTATATCTCAGGATTTCATCCTAAGAACAGCAGCCTTGTACATAATCAGAGTATTAAAAACACAAACCAGGCCAACGGTAGTTGGTGTTAAAAACTCAAGCATCCCAGGGTGTTTTGTGTGTGTGCATGTGTGTATATTATATATACTATAGTCATGTTACGTGGTAGCTAAGTCAGTTCATTCAATACGAGAATTGCCATAACATTATCAACTAGCTTAACTGAACATTAATGTTTGCATTATATCTGATAACTTAAAGGAGAAAAGAAAAGGCCTATAAAGAATCTTGGGAGCTAGGGACCAAGTGTAGTCTTCTGCTTTAGGCAGGCTTTATGTTAGCTCTTGTCTTCAGGTCGGTAAAACCTGTATTCCGGTACATGTTGTTGCCAGAACTCTTGTTTTCTGTGACAGAATACACTTCTCTCAATTGGACTGCAGAATACATAGTGAAATGGCTCTTTCTAAACTTAAATTGAAATTCCTAATTTGTTGCTTGGGTTGTGAACAGTAGCAAAAGGGAAACTTTTCACTTTTTTCCCTCTGGCAGGACTTTCTGCGTTCCAGTTTACTTTACTTAGGGCTGAAATAAACTCCAAGGTCAAAGATATTTTTGAAAATTCCTTGATCATAAGACCAAGCCAAGAGGAGCTCAAATGTGCAGGGAAGCAGGACAAACCATTTCTTTTGGTGATAGTGGTGGTTTCCCTAGAACAAGTTTGAATATCTTCTTTACTTTTTGGTTCTTAAACTTAAGTACACATCAAAATATGTTAGGCTTGTTAAAATGAAGATTGCTGAAACCTGGCGGGGTGGCGCACGCCTGTAATCCTAGGACTCTGGGAGGCTGAGGCGGGTGGATTGCTCAAGGTCAGGAGTTCGAAACCAGCCTGAGCGAGACCCCGTCTCTACTAAAAATAGAAAGAAATTAATTGACCGACTAAAAATATATATACAAAAAATTAGCCAGGCATGGTGGCGCGTTCCTGTAGTCCCAGCTACTCGGGAGGCTGAAGCAGTAGGATCCCTTGAGCCCAGGAGATTGAGGTTGCTGTGAGCTAGGCTGACGCCACAGCACTCACTCTAGCCTGGGCAACAAAGTGAGACTCTGTCTCAAAAACAAACAAACAAAAAAAGATTGCTGGGTCTCACTTTCAGGGTTTCTGATTCAGTAGGTCTGAGGTAGGGCCCCAGAATTTACATTGACAAGTTCCCAGGTGATGCTGATGTTGCTGATCCAGGGATCAACACTCTGAGAACTGCTGCTTTATAGGATAAAATAAAGCAATGTTTACCAGTCTGCTTTTATTCATTTTCCCCCTTCATTGTCCAGGCAACCAGGAAGCCCAAATAGCTGGAATTATTTCTCTTCATTCTTTCGTTTATCTGTTTTGCAAATGTAAACAACTTATTGAGAACATTTTCTGAAAGCATAAGATAAGTCTCATGGCTAATGAAAAATTAGGTCACTTTTCTAATCAACTACCATCTATAGAACTTAAATAATTGCTCATGTGAATGCCTAAAGACCTGCAATTTTCACTTGACAGTTGTAGATTTAAAAATATATATATATTATATATTTATTTAATAAGGCAGAATGATTAACTGGAACATTCAATTTTCCAACCATTCTTGATCAGTAAGATTAGAAGCAGAATCCTGGCCTATTCATCTCTGATGACACATTAATTAATAGACAAAATATATCTTAAAATGAAACCAGCTTTGCTCCCTTGATTATTTCTCTCTTCTTGATAGGAGACTGGTGTTTGGAAGGTAGATGCCAATTGGACTCATGTTGGCAAACTAACTCTGCACGTAGTAGGGAGAGTGCATAAGTCACCAGCTAATGAAATGGGAGTGGGAGCTTTTGAAAGATTATCATTCATGTGGTTGTATGTTATTTACTTAAGACATTAGGAGTCTTATGAATTGTTTTGAATAAGGAATTTTATACTTGGAAACCCTAATCTTTGCTTAATTTTAAAATCCCAGATTTTATTTGGGCATAGTAGAACACTTTAATATATTTTTAAAATTTTTCATAAGTATTACTGAATATTTATTAAATTTCAGGTATCATTGTATATTATAATGGTTTATGGTCTTCTTGTAGGTATGCATGTATATGTACCTCTCTTGTGTCTAAGAATGTAAGATTCATGAAGACAGATATTTTTGTCTCTTAGAAATCATCTTTTTATATGCTTGACATGAATAGCATCCTTGTTTCCAAAAGCTTGGTACATTATAAGCTACCTTTGAAAACCATAAGACATATTGGGGTGCTTTTGTTTTCTTTTTTAAGCATTTACAACCAAATGAGTAACATAACAGACTTAAATATATAATAATAATATGCATGCATCTTAAAATTACTATATCAGACTTGCCTTATGATATCTTACATCTTATTCCATATAAGCTGTATAGCCATTAGAACCCATATGGTAAGGATGTGAAGAAAAAGCTTATGGTATAGGAAGAAAAAAAACCCCACCAAATTGCAAATTAACATAGATCATCTGCTAGTGATTTTTTTAGGGGGGAAGGCATATGGGAAAACATAGAAAAGGAATTTAAAAAACTTCAACAAATTAATAAAGTTATCAGTGGTTGGGTTGTAGGTGCTTTTCTTGGATTTTCTAAAATTTCTGGTGTTGAAGGTGTTACTTTTAAGTATATTATAAAAAATACACTAAGGAAAACTGTATAATGAAAACTTTACTTCATTGGCTTATTTCAAATTTGTGGAACCATTTTCTTTATCCTTGAATAGCTACTCTGGATAATTTTAGAAATAGGGATGAAATCCTAGTGACCTTCTTATTAAAAACTTTAGATTAATATTTGCATTGTTCAAATAGTCAAGTGTTAGGTACTATATGGTCTTTTTCATTATTGTTTAAGCTGATTGGGCTTCTGCAGTATCATGGCTTTCTGACAAAGGACAGAGAATCTGACTGAGGTGGCAGCCTACACAAAGATTTATTTTTATAACCTTATGAGTGATGTTGAATTTTGTGGCAGATGTAATTAGAATGGAACAGTCAGTAGTTATAATAATTACTAATGCTGGAAGAAACCTGAGAGTAGAGTGAATGTGAATGGAGTGAGCCCCAAATGTATCATTCATGCACACTGTAAGACATACATGCCATTTGCAATTGTACACCATACTTGGAAATCAGGCTCTAATTGAAGGCCTGGAGAATTTTGACTGGAATTCAAGGTGAGTGGCTGGGTTGTAGTACCAGCTTTGGTAGCAGCAGCAGTTACCAGTAGGAAGTTCAGGTTACACCTGAGCTAGCTTCCAGTAATGTGTCAGGGAGAGCCACCATATCTTGACTTCTGCTTTACAAGGGAATATGTCTGGTAGGTCTGGAACCTATTGTGCTGAAAATGAAATCTGTTACTTTCCTTCAAGTTCAGAAACTATTCATTCAGTTGTAAGAAATGTGATAGTTATAAAGATGTGATAGTTACTCATTTTCAGAACTTTCTTTCCAAATGCTACCAGGAGTCTCTTTTTTGGTCATAGGTGGGGAAAGGCTCTGAAAATAGGAAGGGTGAGCAGGTACCTATGATAACAAAAACATCTTTTGAGCCTATGTTTTTATTTCTCTGCAGAAAAATGCTATTCTGTCAAGCAGCCAATCTATTTCATAAGGAGTCATTTTTAAAATTGTATATTTTAAAATTTTTGTTATGTAAAATTTCAGATACACAGAAGTAGAGAAGAGTTTAATGAACTCCCATGTACCCATCATTCAGCAGTTGTAAATAGTCTGTCTTGCTACCCTTCTTTTATTTCATCTATTCTACCCTAGGTTTTTTTTGTGGGGAATAGTCTGGAGTATATTAAAGAAAATCTTGCCATCATTTCACCTGTAAATAGTTTAGTATGTATCTGTATCAGATAAGGATTTTTAAAAATCCTCACAATACCATTAGTTTATACTCAACAAAATTAATAATAATTTCTTAAAATCCAATGCCTACTCCATGTTCAGTTTCCTCAATTTGTCATGGTGTCTTTTTACAGTTGGTTTGATTCATGATCCAATCAAGGTCCATACACCATTCACCTGTTGAAGAACATCTGGGCTGATTGCAATTTGGGGCTGTTACAAATAAAGCTGCTGTGAATATTCATGTACAAGTTTTTGTGTGAATATAAGTTTTCATTTATCTAGGATAAATGTCCAGGAACATAATTGCTGGATCAACTGATAATTGATGTTTAATTTCAAAATAAACTAAATTGTTTTTCCACAGTGACTATACCATTTTCCATTCCTATCAGCAATATCTGAGTGATCCAGTTTCTCTTCTTTTTTTGCCAGCATTTGGTATTGTCACTGTTTTTAATTTTGATCATTCTGATAGGTGCATAGCGGTATCTCATTGTGGGTTTAAATTGCATTTCCCTGGTGGCTAATGATGTTGGACATCTTTTCATGTGCTTATTTGCGATCTGTCCTCTTTAATAAAATGTTCTTTTCATGTCCTTTGTTCATTTTTTAATTTGATTTTTTTAAACTATTGAGTTCTGAGGTCTTCATACTAGATACTAGTCCTTTGTTGCAAAGGATACTCAAGTTGGCTCATTTTGCCAGTAGGAATATGTGGTTTGCAAATATTTTCTCCTAGTCTGTAGCTTGTCTCTTCATCCTCTTTATAGGGTCTTTCAAGAGCAAAAGTTTTTAATTTTGATGAGGTCCATTTTGTCACCATGTCTTTTTATGGATCATGCTTTTGGTGTCAGGTCTAAGAACTGTTTTCCTAGCCCTAGATCCTTTCAGATTTTCTCGTGTGTTTTTTATAAAAGCTTTATAGTTTTACATCGAGGTCCATGATGCATTTTGAGTTAGTTTTTGTAAGGCTTAGGTTGTGGGGTTTTTGTTTTGTTGCCTGTGAATGCCCATTTGTTCCCGCACCATTTGTGGAAAAGGCTATCCTTCCTCCATTGAATCACTTTGGCATCTTTGTCAACAATCAATTGAGAATATTTGGGTCTAGTTCTGGGTTCTCCCCCATCAACTTTTCACCTGATAGGTTTAGCAGCCATTGATCATTTTTAATTTTACTATGCATTGCAAAATAGTTGTAGATTATCATTCCTTCCTTTATTAGCTGGAATGCTTCTGTAAAATAGATTTTCCTCATCAACTCTTTGATTGCTCTGAAATACGATTTGCAGGAAAATACAGGATAAATGCTTGCCTTCTTCCTTTCATATTTACCTGTTTGCAGAATGATGACTTGATTCCCTCCATCCTCCAAAGGTAACCAATGAGTTTGTAAGTATCATTATGAACCAATGGATTTTCAACATACTTTATTTATGTGTTTTAATCCATTGCAGTTATTGTTCTTATTGATACTCAAGTTGGCTCACTTTGCCAGTAGGAATCTATTCATATTGACTCCTGAGTCCCTTTGACACAAACCCTGTGGTCTTTGATAATTTCCATGTTTTTAGGCACAAGAAAATCTCCCAGGTTCATGGTAGACATTTCCTGCTCCAGACTTGGAATCAGCCATTTCTCTAAGGACTGATTCCTTTTCATGAGAAATAATAGAGACCACAATCAGGATGTTAACAACCCAGCAGCTCTTAACACTCTTAGTGCTTTTATAAATATAATTATTTACATATAATTTTCATATATGAAAGGGAAAAATAAATCATCAATTTATATTAATATTTTCAATTCAAATTAAAGATAAAATCTTTGCTGAAATTTCTTGAGTTTTATATTTGTATGTCTTCTGGTGAGAAGTCTTGATTCCTAATTAGTAACATAATTACTCATTTGACAGGTAAGTATTTTAGGGCTGATTCTTTGGTTTTATAGCCAGGATACCCTGTTGATAAAGTCCTGTGGGAGCAATTATAAGACTGGCTCATTTAGAAGCTTTTATAAAAAAACTGCATTCTTTCCTGTTTTAACTGTAGATTATATTAATTTATATAGATACAGCCCACGCTTGATGGAAAAAATTCTCCAAATGGCTGAAGGTATTGATATTGGGGAGATGCCTTCATATGATCTGATGCTGTCCAAACCTTCCAAAGGTCAAAAACGCCACCTATCAACATGTGATGGTGAGTATATTTGTTTCTGGAAGGTGGGATTTGAAGAAACCACATGGCTTTTTTTTAATGATATGAATGTGGTATATGATTTTTAATAGCATTGGTAACATTGGTTCTTACACACGGGTAAGAGTTTAGTTTTTAGTTATGTACAGTTTTTTTGAGGTTGCAAAATAGAACTGAAAACTAAGAATACTGAAGTGATATTATGCAATTTTTGAAGTCTGTGCCATGGAACCTCCCTCTAAATAGAATCTTATACTGTGATCATTTGAGCATCTGAGTAACTAAATCCTCTTGGATGGGTCCAGGATGGACCAGCTTTCTACTGAGTAGTGTTATAGGGAGGAAACTCTAGTGTCTGGTATAGCCTCAACAGAGTTCTTCCATAGCTTTAAATTTGGTATTCCCAATAAATCATTAGTTTCCAGATGTTCTAGAAATAAAATATAGCAAACATTCTTTTGTGCAGAATGGGTCAGAACTAAGGTTTTGAAGTTGAAAACCTTTGGAATCTTTTGATAATTCTTTTTCTTTGATTTTTAGTCACAACTATGTAAAGCACCATCACAGAGTCAATCAGCTGTGATACAAGAGAGAAGGCTTTGTAACTGCCTCTGGTCATTATCTGTGTTGCATTAGAGCCATTTGTTCCATTTGCAATCCTCAAGTGAGCTTTTCAGTGCAGGCGGTGTGAGATTGTACTGGAACAACCTTCCAGTCCACTTTACCTTCCAGTCCAGGTGAAGAGTACACTTCACCTGTGCTTTAGCTCATTTGATGCAAAAGCATCTACCAGTCATATGTGGTGGTGACCTGCATACTTGATTCAATGTTATATTTTCTATCAGGAGTCTTCCTTTACACATGGAAGGACAGGGAGCATCCCTCCTTATGCTGGAATCTTACATTGATATTTGAGTCCCTTCACCCAAATGACCTGAAATTTTTATAATGGGAAGTATTTTGTACCAACAATGCAGCTTGCAAATAATATGGTTGGTACTATGTTCCTGCTTGGTTCTTTTGAAATATTCCCATTTTAATGAATTGTAAATTTCACTCATTCTATAGGTCAAAATCCTCCTAAAAAGCAAGCCGGTTCCAAATTCCATGCGAGACCTCGTTTTGAGCCTGTACATTTTGTAGCTAGTAGTTCAAAAGATGAAAGACAGGAAGATCCTTATGGCCCTCAAACAAAAGAGGTAAATGAACAAACACATTTTGCCAGCATGCCAAGAGACATCTACCAAGATTATACTCAAGACTCTTTCAATACACAAGATGGGAATTCTCAGTATTGTGATTCATCAGGATTTATTTTCACAAAAGACCGGCCTGTTAAAACCAACATGTATTTTGACAGTGGGAACCCTGCCCCAAGCAGCACATCACAGCAGGCAAACTCTCAGTCACCTCCCGAGCCTTCACCATCACAGACATTTCCTGAGTCAGTGATAGCTGAGAAGCAGTATTTTATTGAAAAATTAACAGCAACTATCTGGAAGAACCTTTCTAATCCAGAGATGACTTCTGGATCTGATAAAATTAATTATACATATATGTTAACTCGGTGTATTCAGGCATGTAAGACAAATCCTGAGTATATATACGTTCCTTTAAAAGAAATCCCTCCTGCTGACATTCCCAAAAATAAAAAACTTCTAACAGATGGTTACGCTTGTGAAGTTAGATGCCAGAATATCTACTTAACTACAGGTTATGCTGGCAGCAAGAATGGGTCCAGGGATCGAGCTACTGAGATAGCTGTAAAACTGTTGCAGAAACGTATTGAAGTTAGAGTTGTCCGGAGAAAATTCAAGCATACATTTGGAGAGGACCTTGTGGTGTGTCAGATTGGCATGCCTCTGTATGAATTTCCTCCAGCTCTGAAACCACCAGAAGACCTGGTGGTGCTGGGTAAAGATGCTTCTGGGCAGCCAATTTTTAATGCGTCTGCCAAACACTGGACCAATTTTGTCATCACAGAAAATGCAAACGATGCAATTGGTATCCTTAACAATTCTGCCTCATTCAACAAAATGTCAGTAGAATACAAATACGAGATGATGCCAAATCGCACATGGCGTTGTCGAGTGTTTTTGCAAGATCACTGCTTAGCTGAAGGTTATGGAACCAAGAAAACAAGTAAACATGCAGCTGCTGACGAGGCTTTGAAAATTCTTCAGAAAACACAACCCACTTACCCATCTGTCAAAAGTTCACAGTGCCATACAGGCTCTTCACCCAGAGGATCTGGAAAGAAGAAAGATATAAAGGATCTTGTAGTTTACGAGAATTCTTCAAATCCTGTGTGCACACTGAACGACACAGCTCAGTTTAACCGAATGACAGTTGAATATGTCTATGAAAGGATGACAGGCCTCCGCTGGAAATGCAAGGTGATTCTAGAGAGTGAAGTAATTGCAGAAGCAGTTGGGGTGAAGAAAACCGTCAAATACGAAGCTGCTGGGGAAGCTGTGAAAATCCTCAAAAAGACCCAGCCAACTGTCATTAACAACTTGAAGAAAGGGACTGTTGAAGATGTGATTTCAAGAAATGAAATTCAGGGTCGCTCGGCAGCAGAAGCTTACAAACAACAAATCAAAGAAGATAACATAGGAAATCAGCTGCTGAGAAAGATGGGTTGGACTGGTGGTGGGTTAGGGAAATCTGGCGAGGGCATACGGGAGCCCATCTCAGTCAAAGAGCAGCATAAGCGTGAAGGGCTTGGTCTGGATGTGGAGAGGGTAAATAAAATTGCCAAGAGAGATATTGAACAGATCATCAGAAACTATGCGCGCTCTGAGAGCCACACAGATTTGACTTTCTCTAGAGAGCTGACTAATGATGAACGGAAGCAAATACATCAGATTGCCCAGAAGTATGGTCTTAAGAGTAAGTCTCATGGGGTGGGCCATGATAGGTACCTGGTGGTAGGTAGAAAAAGACGGAAGGAAGACCTACTAGATCAGCTCAAACAGGAAGGCCAAGTGGGGCATTATGAGCTTGTCATGCCTCAAGCAAATTGAGACCTTAGTAATTTATTTTGTAAATGCCTAATGAGGCAGACTTATAAATTAAATGCTACATGTTCTGGTTGCAGAGTATATTCATTCTTAAGATGTCTCACCTTGTTCATTTCATATAGCGCTTTGTTAGATATTGGAAACTATTTTGTCCACTTGTATTAGCTTAATCCAGCAGATGATATTGTGCAGTTACTGTTTGTGTCTTTGATATTGCTGTGTCCCTCAGATTTTAGTAGTTTGTACAAGCAAGAACACATAGCCAAATGGGATTTCACCCCAAGGAAGAAATTCTCATTTTAAAGGGCATAGCACAGCAATCTGCAACAATATGTAAAGTTAATATTGACTGCAGTAAAACTCCAGTCTTAATTCCAAACTTAACTGAAAATGTCACATCATTTTGTATTATCTATTTTCATCTTTGTGTGAAGCCAGTTATAGAATGTTTAAGAGTAAAATGTGCTGTACATGTAAATGTCCTTATCAACTAAATGATGTAAAACTTTCTTAAGTAATTTTAATGTTCATTTATTTATAACTTCTACCATGTGATTTCCAGAATATTGGAAGTGATTTACTGTATCTTGTGATATATAAATTTTAACAAATTCTAGTCTTCATGCTGAGAGAGCACTACTTGAGAGAGCATTTGAAAAGTTTCAAAAACTTTGATTCAGTCTGAAGAAAGGAAGCTTGAACGGTTTGTTCTTGGTGCCTTGCAGAGAGACTCACAGCAACTCTCCATTATAGCTTTCACATTGTTTGGGTGTACAGTACATCCAAAGCAATCACAGCTGTGGTAGAGCTTGGTAAAAGACTGAAGATACATTGGTGCTTTGATGAAAAGGTCAGTTGGCTGGTCCCTCTCTCAAAAAGCTTATTAAGCCTGAAAAGCCAACTTTGTAACATATTTAAAAACTGCTATTTTCGCTTACTTCTGGAATGTAAAAAAATGTATAAAAAAGAATTAGTGTATGCTTCCAGAATAAAAAGGAGCCAAAGTTGATGAAAAGGTGGTGTGCTTATTTCTGGGCAGCAGCCTAGTAGCGACACTTTGGGTCTTTGGAAAAGGGAAGTGGTGTTTGCACAAAATATTTCAATACCAGAGCACATGTGGATAAACACAATGATTTTACAGAGAAGAACAGATAGGAATCACTTACCCATCATGTTTTTTTTTTTCCTATGGACTAACATGCTGGCTTTAGCCAAATCTTTGGCTGTTCATTTTTATGTGATTTTGGTTTTTTATGTCAAATAAATCAAGTATAGCCTCACGTATAACTGCACAGATGAATATTAATATTGATGGTTAAACACCTCCAATGAGATGATGTTCAGGAGAATTAGGTTATAGTGTCTTAAAACATTTAGCACCATGCTTGACATGTAATTGGCCCATAATAAACGGTAATTTCCTTTCCCCCGTTTTTTTCTATTTTACAATTAAGAAGCTGTCCACCATAGTTTAATGAATCGTTTAAAAATGTAAAAGGATTAATCTCTACTCCTGGATCTCTGAAACTTATAGTCACCTACAGTGACTAACACAGTGTGTGATAATTTGCTTTCCATTAACCATCTTTATACAGCATGGTGTAGCCTTTCCTAATGTTGGTAGAAAGAGAAATGAGGTGTGCATTTTATTTTGGCACTTAATATTTTAACAATGGCAAAACGAACTAAGCTAAAATCTTTGTAGATTTTATGGGACTACAATTTCTTTTTTTTTATTTTTTAAATTACTTTTTTCATTTTTTTTTACACCCTTAAAGGTTTTTAATACGATTTCTTATTACCTGCAAGATTCATGCCAACCTTGAGAAGCTATGGTTCATTTAGTGAGTTAGAAAAATCTGTCTTCAGTTCTCTGAGTAAGAGTGGCTTTGGGGATTAAGGGATGTGAAAACTTGACTCATGTCTGTGTACATTTCTTTCTTCCCCGCACCCAGTGATTTTTTTTGGAAGGAAAAACTAGGGAAATGTGACATATAAATCTGATTTATTTAGGTGAGTCCAACAGAATATTAAGGTAGTTATGGTAAGGAAAGCTCACAAAATATTGGGCCAAGTATATACAAATTTGGTTCCTGGATTTAAGGGTCCAAATTCCCTAATCTCTTAGATCAGTTTTGGAACTGATGCAGAATTAGAGTGAGATCACTTAACTCTGCTTGATGATGAAATAATCATGAGAAAGGGGGTTGGCAAGAATGACCTGATGGCAACCTTGCTGTTGTTCCATTTTGTCCTCTTAGTTGGTTCCTGTATTTTTTCTTTCTTTGAAATAGCAATCATTTTAAACCTATTAACCTTGCTATAAAACCTGCCCAGGTATGTGACCAATTTCAAGTTTTATTTGGATTAAATATGTTATACTGAGGAACTAACTCTGCTTTCAATTTTATATATAGCATTGAGTCTCACAGATCTACTTGGATTTTTTTCTTCTCCTTCGATTACAAAATAAATGGAAATATCATGCATTGTGTTGGGTTTCTTTTTTTAGTATTATACAATGCATTCTCTTTGCTATGAGTAACCCTGAAGCTGGAGATGGGTCCTAAATAAAGGCCTCTAATTACAACTTTGATTCTTCATCATACCCCCTTTCCCACATCAGCAGGTGCAGAATTGAAAACTCCAGTTCAAATGTGACTGCCATTTGGAAAGGGACCTTGCAAATCTGTTTTAGTTAACTGTTATAATTATTAGGTGCAGGCAGCTTGTGATGTTTGTTAAAAATTGTAAAAGGGGGAAAAGGCAATTAGCATTAAACTTTCAAATGAATGGCTTGTGGTTCCTTTGACTATGGATATATGTTTTAGGAGTTCAGCTTGTTGGCTCTGTTGTAAGGTTTTAAAAGGATTAGCCCATGAAAGAGATTGGGAATAGTGTTTCTCAGGTGTACAAAAGTAAAAGTTATTAAATCTGTCCATTCCTAGTGTCACCTTAAATTTTGGGGGGTATAATCAATAGTGGCAATATTTAAGATGCCCAGCCATAGCAGGATGAAAAAATTAAGACTAATCGAACAAGTAAAAACCAATTTAATGTTCTCCTTTGAGGCAGAAATGGACTTGAGGGAAAATACTAAGCACATGTAAGGACATTGCTGCTAGGTGAAACAATTCAATTAATGTGGTAATTAGTGTAGATCCAGCTCCCCCAAATTGAGGCCTAAGTACCATATCTTGAAGGATGAGTGGGGTACATGCATCATAAGGACATAATTTCACTTAGCAAACACCCCACCTCCCAAACAAGTACTAAGAGGTGATAGTTTTTACAAAGTTATTGTCCTTTGTCTCTTTAAAGATGAGTTGCTCCTCAGAAGAAAGCAGAGTTTTTTTAAACAAGATGATTGAGGATACCTATCATACCAAACTATACCTATCATACCAAAAAGTCATACCAAACTTTTTATGTAGGATTCAAAACATCATTTTACAATAATTTGGTGCTGTTTGTTTTTAAGCTAGTGCTTTTAAAGATGTGGAATGTCAAGATTAAGTGAGAGCTTGGTCTCTGAGGTTGCTGATTAATACCCAGGTTTGTTTTTCTCCTCCCCTCTTGTCACAATTTTATTCTCTTGACTTACTATAATGTATACTAAAGTAGCTTTCTTTAATATTGTTGAAATGTTAAAAAAGCATTACCACTTAGGACTGAAAAGAAAAAAGGTTCTCTCCAACAGTATCTACTGCCTTCTCTTTTCTACTCCCAGGATGAGTATTTTTGCTTTTACCATAATGTTCAAGGGGGAAATGAGTAGATATCATATCCCCCAAAACTCTAAAGTTTATACTGAACTAAAATATAATTATACTTTGACTATGAAATTTTAAGGTTATTTTTATTTACAAGTTTTGAAAAATGTACATTTTTTACATGGGTTACTTGTGCAAAGTTAGAGTTGGAAGAGTGATAAATGCATAAAAGGTGACAATAGAACATTAGACATTTACAAGCCTTGTCCCACACTGCTACTTAAAGGTATTATATATTTAAAAGTATAAATATCCAAAAAAAGATTGCAGACATTGGCTTTAAGGTTCTCATAATGCTGAAAGAGAAGAAAAAAACTAAAGCATGCAGCAGTAACTCAGGATTTGAGTGGAAAATAGTTTGTCACAGATATGCTCCCTTCCTTAATCAAAAATTTTAAAAAAAGATTGAGGATTATTAAGTTTGTTCATCTAGGGCAGCACTGCTCCTTTAAAAAGATTAAAGGATCTCCAACTTTCCCTAGCTCAAAAACTGATGATTGTTTCCATTTCTCTGCTCCTACACCTCTTTAAAAAAACCAAAAACCCACAACACAAGTATTGACACAGCACAGGTGTGTCCAGTCAGTATCTCCCAAGGACAGAATGTGTCAGTTACTACAATTGCTGTACTCCTTTGGCCGAGTCCTTCAACATTCTCCTGACTACTAGTAAATACCATTTTGTAATTCGTATTGCTTAAATCTTAGCATTGTAAGATTTTTAGTCTCCATTCCTCTTTCAAAATTGATGTTTACATGGATTTGTTTCTCTGTTTTCTACAGGCCATATTATAAAGACATTCACTCCTAAATCCAACCCAAGTGAAGGACCAGCCAGGATGAAACACTTCAGCAATCATTTTGTTAAAAATAACATCCTGGTCATCAAGCTATGCATAAGCACCACTTGTATAACATCATTTTAAAAGCTTAGTGTAAAGCACAGTAACAAAACTGCCCTAAGACTGTAGATGAGATACAACAGAAAAGGAATTAAGCATTAGTAATTTTTGCAAGTAACCCAGGTACAGTACATTTGATTTCATAGAGGGTGTTTTCTGATGTTCAAGGAGAAGGTAGAACGGGCAGGAAAAGCTTGGCAAGGGAAGATGGAAACGGCACAACAGCTATTTTGCTTTTAATAAAGTCAATGTAATGACACTGAAGAATAGGAAGGTGACAAACACATCAATATATATTTTTCTGATAGGCAGCCTCTTTTGCTGCACCCAGGGTCAACAATCACGCCAGCTCTGTTCTACTATTGCAGAAACACGCTTTTCATATTCCCGCTTGTTCTCTTGGTACAGCTGAGCAGCCTGGCTGTTTGCTGGACTATTGGGATTGGGTTCATCCAATAGAGACTAGAGAGACAATTTGCAAAATGTCAGTTCCTTAATGCAAAAAAAATATATGTTCAGAACAAACAACTATCTTATAAGGTAGTGACATTCAATTGAATTGTCCTAAGTAACAGCTATATTTGTTGTCTTTAGCATACAAACTTTGTTACATTAATGTGCTAGTAGCTGGGCAAATATATATATATATTTTTTTTCTCGTGATTTGGGTCTTAATGGTCTACATTTTATCTATAAAACCAATAAGCTTTGGCCCAAAATTAAAAAGTCTATTATGACCTTCAAAAACAATTCAATTGCTAATATAAACATATTAAAAGTCATCATCACATTAAAGAAAATTTCACCTGTATAGATGTTAAAATGGAAGACACATCATAAGTTGGACTCCAACGATTCTGAAGTATATCCAGACATATACTACCATCTGCATAGACTAAGAATATAGAAGTAGGTATGTTAAACATAACAAGACCACTAAGGTTTTAACATTAGAGTCAAAACAAAATTTGTCAAGAATACTTTTTAATTTAAAGATTCTTAGGCTGCTCCCCAGTTAACTGCCTAAAAAGATGAGTCACAATCATCACTAGGTGAAATAATCAGGATGATGAGAGAATGTCAAATGTGATCCATATAAAACTGGAAGATACTTAAAGCTCATTCTTCTAAAAAGGCTGCCCTATTATCTGGGAAATCATACACATTTTCTAACTGGGTCTCTAGCTGTCCTTAGATCTGTGGGAAATTCATCCCACCAAATTTGTAAACTATATCTCCTATCTGAAATAACAAAAGATAGCTCAGAGTTTACAAGGTTTAATTTTGGCATAAAGATAAAAATATCTAATACCCTGAAAAATACTTCATTGACCTGAATAAAAGGTAAGCTGTTCTAGGCTTACTACTATTTTAAAAAATAGCCAAATGGTAAGTAAGAATCACCTGTGGTGCTTTTCTAATATACTGTATGCCCAGCCTTCAACAACAGAATAATATTCAGTAGTTCTGTAATGGGGCCAGGGCATCTGTATTAACTGTTCCATGGTAATTCTGATATGCATCCAGAGTTGAAAACTACTGTTTTAAATGATAGTGAAAATAATTACAACAAAAGACTACCCCAATCTGGCCTAGCATTAAAAGAAAACCTCAAGAGTATCCTCATTTTTGTTTAATAAGTAAATGACACAGATCATCAAAATCAGGAGGCTCTTAGACTCCAAACAAAGGGAAAGTACCTTCACTGCTTCAGTTCTAGGACTATAGATCAAGATGGCAATAAACCACCATGTTTTCAGGAAGCAGCAAGCTGCCTAAACAAGTACTCAGGCGCTACAGACAAGAAAACAGAAATGTGGAATACTCCATATAAACACTGTAATAGTTAGAAATATTGTACTAAAAGTGATACTTGCCATTTGGATGAAACATCTTAGAAACAAATCTAACTGTAGGTGGTTTATTTGGATATTCTTCAGTGAATTCTATTGTAAGCTTAAATGTTCCTGTAGTTAGAAAAGAAATGTTTAAGAAAATGTATTTATCACTTTGTTCAGTAGTACTTTGTTTTTAATGCTACATGGGTTTTTTCAAGTATTAAATAATGCAAAGATACAGGGTAGAGAGGAAAGAGACACCAAGTAAGAAATATATCTCTAGGAATTGCTCTAAGAACTACTCAAAGGTGATTCATATTTTTGTTTTGCCATTATTATCCCCTAAACTTAAAGACAGCCATTATAAACTCCACATTACTGTCTGCAGGGTAACTTTAGCCACAGTACATTTTGAAAATATCCTTAAAATAAAATGACAAGAAACTCAGCCTGAAATTTGCCCTTCTTCCTTGAGAAGACCAAAAGACCTCAAAGACCTATTTTAGTCAGCTACCATCTTAAACTCTCCAGTGATTTTAAATGGACTAGAAGAAATGAAAGCACAAAGGTTCAAAACTAATGCTGGAAATACAAATCCATAATCAAGTTATTTTTAATATAGAAGAGAATAAGTATAAAAGTGTTAACTGGTTCCTTTTCATGTAATAGCAGCTCTATGATGAAAAGTTAATTGAACTTAAGCCAGAAAAAACTTCATAGTGCCTCTCAAAAACCCTTAAGTATGACTCATAAAGTACTTCACTATAAAATCAACTCAGTTATTCACACTTATGGAGAGAACTGATGGCAGAAATAAGTTTAAAATCACATTTGGTTGTATTCACGTCTCCAGCAAATTTATCTTTCTAAAGATGTTTGTTTATGCTACTGGTGAAATGAAATTATTTTTCTTGAATATGTGTCAACCTAAGGTAGCAGGAGGCCCTAAAGCATACCAGATTATAGACTAATTTATAAGGCATAGACAAAGTGAATCTTCCTTAAAAATTGTAGGATGTTGTGATTTAGGGAGATTCAAAATGTTATTTTAAATTGTGTTTGTTAAATAAATTGAAGAAAACAACTGGGCAATGTTTTTTCCTGACTGAAATCTCTTTAAATTTAAAGGAATCAGTTACTATCTGGGATAAGATGGTGCGTGTTCCATTCCATTTAATAATTTATTCTAATATAATAGACCATAGTTCAGATAGAGTATAATTATTACTAGTTAGTCCAGGGTTAGCAATCTATTTCCTTTTTGTTCCCACTAATAAGTTTATCACTGCTTAAGAAAAAAAAAAGAGTACTGCGATCATTCTACTGCTAGATCTGTGATGTAACAATACTAAAATGTTTGTTTCCTACTAGCAAGCTCATAGGAAACAATTTGCTAACAAAGTTGCCCTTGATATGAATGTGTCCCAAAGTTTCAGATTAATTTAAAATGCAACATATAGAGACATGTTATGTTCTTCAGACCATTGTTACTCCCTAAAGTACTTTCTTTTGAAAGCCAGATACTATGTATTATAACTAAGGAAAGAAAGTTAAATCTTCTGGAACGGACAGACATACTAGTTCCCTCAGAACATACTCCGCCTTTATCACCACCTGGTCATAAATCTTCCTCTTTTTGAGAAAGTATAGTTCTTCCTTTTCAGTATTAATGACATTATAATATGCAAGAAAAAGTGGGAATGTGTTAGAGAGTTCAAAGCTTTGAGCTTCCTTATGTATCCCATGTGTAAATACACTCAAATCAATGTTAAAAACTGATTAAATTATAGGTAAACGATTTATCATCAAGGCATTGCTCTAAAACTGGGCCAATTTAATAGCACACGGAGATCTCAGCTATCTTAAAACCATCATTAAATATGATATCTAAAGGTTGTATGAGAAGCGAAAAAAAAAAGAAAAAAAGGTTGTAAAGCGATACATAAGGAAGGCATAAGCAAAACAGCAGAGCACAGTGGGTAAGAGCATGAGCTTTGCAGTCAGACAGGTCTAGGCTCAAGTCCTCATTTTGCTACTTGCTATCTGCGAAACTTTGGGGAAGGTGCTCAACTTGACTAAAACCTCAAGTTCCTCATCTATAAAATGAGATTAAAATAGTACCCACCACACAGCAGCACTGTTGTGAAATTTAAATGAGGGAAATATGCATAGGGTCACAAAGTAAGTGTGCCATAAATATGAGCAATTATTTTAGCTATAAGTCTAAAGTTTCACATCTCTAGACACAGCTAAAGGAGGCAAAAACCACAAATCCAAACTTCACTATCAGTAAGAAATACACAATTCAGATATTAAATAGTATTTTCCTTCCAGCCTACATCAAATACAGTTAAATGCAAGTAAACCACCTATGTTGGTGGTTTACAAATTCCTTGACTTGAGCTTTCTGCCTAATGCTTGCCCAGAAGTTACCTAGCTACCAAAGAAGTTAATCAAAAGTCTTTTAAAACAGCTCATTTGGCCGGGCGCGGTGGCTCAAGCCTGTAATCCCAGCTCTCTGGGAGGCCGAGGTGGGTGGATCGTTTGAGCTCAGGAGTTCGAGACCAGCCTGAGCAAGAGCAAGACCCCATCTCTACTATAAATACAAAGAAATTAATTGGCCAACTAATATATATAGACAAAAAAAAAAAATTAGCCGGGCATGGTGGCACATGCCTGTAGTCCCAGCTACTTGGGAGGCTGAGGCAGCAGGATTGCTTGAGCCCAGGAGTTTGAGGTTGCTGTGAGCTAGGCTGATGCCATGGCACTCACTCTAGCCTGGGCAATAAAGTGAGACTCTGTCTCAAAAAAAAAAAAAAAAAAAAAAACAGCTCATTTAACATCTTGAGGCGAACCAACCTGTTTGTGTCTACTTGAGTATAAATTAAGACTTACATAAATCTTATTTAAGGTACACATTAAAAAGGATATTTTTTACTTTTAGCTACATTAAACAATCAAAACCTCTTTAGTACAACCAACCCTCAATGTAATTTCTGAGATCTAAAACAAATGTTAAGGAAATTAAAAATTTTAGAATTAGCATTATGAAATTTGATACTAGAGCTTACCTTCTGAATATTTAGAAGGCTAAGCTATAAAATAACTGAAAATTTAAGCCTCACCATTGTTGTACACAATGTATACTGATTTTGTTCATCTTCCTGAGGTGGCCAAAACATTTTAAAGAAAGTATCAATTAATCTCTCTATACAAAGAGACCAAGGAAATTATGTAAATGTGTTAAATGGCTGGTATATGGCAATAAGGAGTGATATGGTTGAACTAACTAGATAGTGTATGTTCTGCCTATAGGCATTCACAAATTCAAGACCAACTTGTGCAACATAGAGAGACCCTATCTCTTTAAAAAAACAATAATTTTTTTGATAACTGAAAATCTGTTTACCCAAAACTCTTCAGCATAAGATATCTTTACCTTAAGAACACCCTTAGTGGACTTTAGGAGATTCATTTTTAAAAAGAAAATATTTATAACCAAATTCTAAAGGATACATCTATTATGAAAAGGACACACTAGTATGAAAAGGACATACTATTACCATTAATTTTTAGATAACATGATGAAGAATATTATATTCCATAACTTTTGTATTCAGCATATATACCAATATATTTTGATAACGAAGTATTTTCTCCTAGTGTTTTGGTAGTATAAGCCCTTGAGAACATACTCCTCTTGCTTCAAGTGTGTGAAGTGAAATCAAAATACCCTTAAGAGTTCCTTTCCTTAAGATTTCATCTCTTTAGCTGGAGCCTGGCTGTCCCAGAAACTTTCACCACAAATGGTCTAACAAGGAGGAAGCAAAAGTAGTTTGGGGCTCTCAGTTTATATAGTACATTGTAAACAGCAAAATCAACTATGTCATTTAACCCTAATCAGTCTTTTCCCTAACTGGAAGTTCTCCAAATGTAAATAAGGGGTATTCAAAAATGGTCAAAATTATTTTTTGTAGCCACAGTGTTCTAGACATCTGAGGAAGCATCCATGGGTAGCAGACTGTTCAACAGAATGAATCACAAAAGGGTACTGTCATTTAGTCTAATTCAGTAATGCCTGGATGGAGATAGACACCATCAAAAGCAGAGCTAGTAATGTTAAGGAGGACAGTCCAGATAAATAATGGATTCCATAAGTACCTTTTCAATTCATACCACTTAAAACATGAGAAGCACCCTTGAAATATTTAAGTAGCCAATCCCTAGCAAAGCAATGTACTATTAATAAAGCTGTGCCCAGCATGAAGCAGTTGGAGTAAAATGAGGGAAAAAGAAGCCAATGAAAACAAAATGTACTAGAGCTAAAGCAAATACACAGTTAATCTGCACATAAAGCTTAGGTATAAAAAAACTAGCACCAATCTAGTAGAGGAAAATTAAGTCTAGCTAGCCCTTGCTACAGATCAGTTCAAATGATTAACTGCACCAAAGTAGTATGTCCTCAGAAAGTAGTATTCTCTCCTGCTGCCATTTCTTTTTATTGCAGCCATGAAGAGCAATGACATTTACCTGGGGGTGAAGGTAGAAAGGAAACTAAAATATTCAGGCGACTGTCCAGTTTCCTAGGCAAATATGATTATTTGAAACAAATTATAGACTTATTTGATAGTGACTTACCTCACAACATTTTGAGGACTGGTAGCATCAAAAAGGATTCCAACTTGGCAACGTATGTATTAAGTAGTTTGCAGAAATGTTTTTGCTCCCACCTTCAAACTGAGGGGGGTTTGTGTGTGTGTGTGCATGTATAAAATTCTATGTGACTGAGGGAAGATATAACATTAAGAAAAAAATAACAGAAAGATCCTTTTCTTTTTTTAAATGCTTCAAATATTAAAGAATTTCATGAGTTGAAATACTTTTAATCATCTTCAAAATGTATTAAACTTTCAAAAAACAATTAACTAAACACATACACACATACACAAAACTGAGTGCGTGTAAAACTATCAATGTCAATTTCCTGCTTGTGATATGGTAGTATAGTCATTCAAGATATTACCAAATGGGTGGGGGGGAGGACTGGGTGAAGGGTATATAAGTCTGTCTGTATTATCTCTTGCAATTGCACATGAATCTATAATTATCTAAAAACAGTTTTTAAAAAGCAATTAACACATGTTTTTAAAAGTTAATCCTAAATCAATTAAAAATGATATACCTATTGGTACATTTAGTACCTTCAAGTAAGTTGGACACTGGTCAAGAGGGTACCTTAAGGCTAACCTCAATTCTGAAGCTGCTCTGAGATTACTGGTCATAAAGTCTTGATGAAAGCACACACTTTAAATTCATTTAAAATAAGAAACAACATTACACTCCAATGAAACATTTAAGACCATGTAAGGCTAACAGGCATTCAATATCAGATTGTAGAATGTCAGATAGTTGTGTGCAAGGGATACTTGCATCCATTCAACATCCAACAAATACATATTAAGCAGCTACTGTTTCTACCCTTGCAGTAGAATTCTGAACCAGATGGTTTCTGGGGTCTCTGCTGACTGTCAGCAACTGGTTGGGTTTATACTAAATCAGTATCTTGAAGGGGGGTGGCTGAATTTAGGAGAATAGCAGCCCAAACCTCAAAAATCCTTAACACCAGTGCTATGGTTGCTCCTTTTAAAAAGTGCCTGCCTTACCCAGATTAATTTTTTTAAAGGGGAAAGCCAAAAAAAAAAAAAGGTGTGGTTCTAGACAAGTGGACAATATCCAGAACAACTTGCCACACACTGAATTGCACTCAAGCCTTTAGTAGGCAGAGGCTATAGGCAGAAGCAGGTTCCTAAGTAGGAGACACTTCAAAGATAACTGGGAACCCTTTGCCCAGATGATCAGGCTCCTTAAAGGTGGTAAAGAAACTCTCTCTTACCATCCTCAAACGGGGTCCCTTCAGGCCTGCAACACAGAGGAAAATAGTCAGTTCCCGCTTAAAGGGCTCCCTTCTCCCCAGTTCATTTTAGGAGATAGCTAGTCCAAGCTATGCCATCT
Organism: Mirza zaza; assembly: GCA_008750895.1. Lineage (NCBI taxonomy): Eukaryota > Metazoa > Chordata > Mammalia > Primates > Cheirogaleidae > Mirza > Mirza zaza. The sequence goes on from VSMD01032655.1 coordinate 146,396, forward strand.
CCACCTCTGGTCAACCACTGTTGCCGGAATCGGAAAGCCACTACCAATAGATGTTTTGGGCTCAGAAACACAGAGCAGGCCGCCGCGCCTAACCGCCACCACTCCCCGCCCCGCCCCCCTAGCACCCCAAACGGTTCCCCTGGCAGCGGGAACTGAGCTAATCGAGGCACAGGCTCGGGGAGGCGCCTAGGCCCAGCCAGACTCAAACATGTTCCCTTTCACCCTCTGCCTTCCCAAGCGGCCCGGCCCGGAGGACACACTGAGCCGGCTCGTGTCCCCCATCTCTAGCCACCGCCTGGAACGCAGACTCACCCGAAAATGACCGCGTTCCAAACCATTATGTTGTTCTCGGACGGAGCCCCGCTGACTCCGGCTGGAGGATCCTCCTGCAACCTTCAGAGAGATACACAGGGGTCCCCCCAGTCCGGCACTCGTGTCCTCTCCCGGCTGCCCACACCCCACCCTACCCGGGCAGCCTCGGGACCCGCCCTGTGCCCTGGCTGGCAGCCCCCGGCCTCAGCGGTCCATGTCGCTTTACCTCTTGAAGTCCCGCATGAGGCGCCGCCGAGCCGGGGTGGACATATCTCTAGAGGGGTCAGGGGTGGGGCATACACCGGGGTCTCGGGTTCCTGTGGCGGATAAGGAGGCCGAGGAGGCTGAAGAAGCCGAAGAAGGTGAGGAGGAAGCACCCAGAGGAACAGCACTGCCTCTCCGAAGTCGAGGGTCGGTCTGGCGCCGGCTAAGCACCACCCCGGAGTAGACGGGGGCCGAACCAACCTGAAAGGAAAGAAGGGGGTGGAACGCGAACGCCGGACAGGCTGTACCAAGACGGGGCGGGGGGGGACGAAAGTTGCTTATGTCATTAAACCCCAGCAGCAGGCTGGGAGTGGTGCCGCGCTGCTCCGGGGGTGACAGGCGAGCCACGGGGCAAACGAAAGCCTACGGTTCCCGAGGGTTCAGTGCAGGAACGGGGTCCAGATTCTAAGACAAACCCTGGGAAGTTTTCTGCTTTTTTTCTTTTTAGTATTTTTTTTTTTTTCCTCCTTGCTTTTTTTTCTTTCGGTTTTTCTTTGGAGACCAGATCATGAATTAAAGCGCAGGGGACAGGAGAGGGGTGGCGGGGTGGGGGTGGGGGAGAAGTTTGGAAGCCTCACGCTGGGGGAAGGAGGAGTGGGCGGAGGCAAAACCGGTTCTCCAAAAGCGGGAACTCTAGGGCACACACCCCTGCGGACAGAGGAGACTGGGGAGAGGGAGGGGGGCGACTGGTTAAAATCACTGAAAATCAAAGGAATAAATCGGCCTTGACTATGAAACGGGGCTGTGAGTCCCTTTTCTATGGGATGAATGTGCAGGATTCGGATCCAAACATTTAGGCCATGATCACCCCAAAACAAAATAAAATGGTGTTTGTGTGCCCTGGGGGAGGGAATGAATGCCTAAGGCAAACAGAATAGGGTTGTTTGTTTGTAAAGCTCTGGGCACTCACAATTTGGCTCTGGAACCACATTTCCCCTTGGCAGTTCAACAAGCCAAGTGGCTACTATAAGTTCAGAAGAGTCCAAGGTATGAGAATATCCGACTGCAGAGAATTGGAAGGGCAGTGGGTCTGAAGTAAAAGTAACGGTAAGATGCACGTGGAAAAACTGCAGGTTGCAGGGAAGAGTCACAGTTAGTACGAGGACCTGCAAAAGCAATAACAGTTTTAAAGCAGAAATTTTTAAAGGTCAACCTAAAATAACTTAGAAGGTAGGCAAAATAACACTTAAGATTTATTGAAAATATGAGAAAGGTAGGTTTGGGTTAAGTCATGAAGAGTTTTAAATGCCAAGCTAATGGATTTCTTGAAAGGTGGTTTAGCAGGAAAGTGACATCATTAGAGCTGTGCTAATCAGAGATTGGTCCCAAGAGAGCAGCTAGAGAGACTCTTGCAGTATTCTAGGTGTGAGATACTAAACCAGGCAGTGACAATAAAGGAGAGGAGGGGGTGAATGGAGAGGACTTGGCAACAGATTGAATCTGGGGGACCAGACTGAGGGAAGGAGTCAACAATGGCTGAAGCTCTAAACCCCAAGATAAAGGGGGATTTGAAGGTGCCATTAACAGAGAGGGACAAATTCGGGAAAGGAAATTTTGGGTGGGACTTACTGAGTTCATGGGACTTGTGAGACATCCACGTGAAGATGTCCAGAAGATATCAGATGTGCAGGGATTGGTCTCTAACATGGGAGGCAGGAGGCACTTGACATGGTAGTGATTCTAGTTGCTGCTTAACAACAGGCACCTTCATGGCAAAGGATTTATATCTCGCATTAACTCCAACATATCAATTAAGGCAAATCTCCCTAATAGCATCACATTATGGCTGTGGTGCAAAGAGGGTACAAAATTTTTTTTTTTAAATCCTTTTCCTCTCACCGAGTACTTGCTGTCTACTGACACACACATATGAAATCAACAAAAGCAAGATCTATAAAAGCAAGCTCATCAGTTTTCTATCACTGCTTAGCAAATTACCACAGGTTCTTGGCCAAGTCCTGTTCCTTGCAATTGTAGGACTGAGGTCCCTATTTCCTTGCTAGCTGCCAACTGGGGACCTTCCTCAGCTCCCAAAGGTCACCCATTTCCTTGCCACATAACTTACTCCATATTCAAAGTCAGCAACAGAGAATTTCTCTTGCATAAAATCCCTCTCACTCTCTGAATCTCTCTCTCTCTTTTTTTTTTCAGGAAGAGCACAGTCTACTTTAAAGGCTTGTCTGATTAGGTCAGGTTCGCCCTGGATAATCTCCCTCTCTTAAAATCATCTAATTTGGAACCTTAATTACATCTGCTAAATTTCTTCACAGCAGAAACTAGACTAGAGTTTGATTTAATAGCTGGGAGAAGGTGTGTATGTACACCAGGGGCCAGGAATCTTAGGGGAGAATGGCATCTTAGAATTCTGCCTACCATAGCAACAACAGGATACATAGTACAGATTGAGTGCCATTACCCAAAAGTTGGTCCCTAATCCAAAATGTTTGGGACCTTCAGCATTATTAACTAGTAAAAAATTTTTAAAAACCAAAATGCTGGCTGGGCGCGGTGGCTCACACCTGTAATCCTAGCACTCTGGGAGGCCGAGGCGGGTAGATCGCTCAAGGTCAGGAGTTCGAAACCAACCTGTGCAAGAGCGAGACCCCCATCTCTACTATAAATAGAAAGAAATTAATTGGCCAACTAATATATGTATAGAAAAAATTAGCCGGGCATGGTGGCGCATGCCTGTAGTCCCAGCTACTTGGGAGGCTGAGGCAGGAGGATCGCTTGAGCCCAGGTGATTGAGGTTGCTGTGAGCTAGGCTGATGCCACGGCACTCACTCTAGCCTGGGCAACAAAGTGAGACTCTGTCTCAAAAAA
>VSMD01032657.1:0-115015 GCA_008750895.1 Mirza zaza
TTAAAAATAATGAGGCTTTCAACACTATGGCTATGGGACCAATATATAAAAGGAAAGAGAGTAAGGGATTTCTTGCAATAAAATAAAAAAGTTTTACTGTTTTGTACTACAGAAAATACTCAAGCACCCATCAATTCTCCACTATGTCAACTTCATTAATTTAAGAAATACCATTCACCATACCTTTAGTTCCTTATTCATGAAATGAACTTCCTGGGCCCCAATGCTCCCTACACTCTGCTCTTTTATTTGCACTCCTTAAAATTCAGGGAAGCCTACATGAATAATGAGATGAAGAGAAATGATGCAGAAAGTTGTTGGGATAGCTTTTAGTCAGTGAATTTATTATGCATATTTTAAAGTTGACCTTTTAATCCAAGTTTTTATTCAATTCCATCGCAAGGAACTGAGCAACACGGTCACTTTGAATATTTGTATGCCAGTGGCATTGAACAATGAGTTTCATGAGGAAAAAGTCACCGATTAAATCATGAAGAAGCCAATATATTCTTTTTAAGGCTAAATGGAGATAGGCAATAGAGTTTTTTTTTTTTTTTAGGAAGAAAGTTTTACACAAGAAAAACCTGCTCTAAATTTTAAGAGGCAGGTATGAAAATCACTTTCATAATTTCTTCTCTAGATTAGATATTGCTAGTAATTCTATATCTGTATAAATATATTAATAATGCCAATCGCATTGATGTCATTATTATTCATTCCTGTTTTTAGGAATAACTTTCCACAAGTTGCTCTAAGGCTTAACCTTTCTCTCGGGTACCTGTGTAATTTATAAGCATTGAAGCTTCACAAAACTAAAATCAAGTAAATAATGTTTGAGTTAAAGGGGATAGGATAAATGGATTGACTACAAAGAATTAGTGGAATTACAGAAGCCCCAAATTACTGAACTTTCCAATTATTCATTTTCTAGCCTCCTTAAAAAAAAAAAAAAAATTCCATATACCAGGACTTTTTGTAGACTTCGTAGGAGCCATATTTCATCTTAACATAAAAAAAGACTCTGCTAACAATTTTGCCGTCCAGCAACCACAGAACTGGAACTTTCCTACACGGACTCATTCCCATTAGATATGGCAAGCTCCTGGCAACAGACACGTTCAAGGGCACGCGAATGTTTGTGGGGGTCTGGCCGCTAACTTAACCTCCCAAGTTCTATGTTGATAACTCCTTGGGAAATCCAAGATTTTATAGCCCTATGAAGTTTGAGAGGAAGGATGTATGTATGCATACGCTTCCTTCTAGAACTGTGCTGCTTAGCTGAAATCATCACAAGCAATCTTAGCTTTGTATTTTTTGCAAATGTATTCTTACAGCCTCATTGAAAATCTACTGATATTGTTGTTCGGGTTTCTAGGAGGAAGGTTTATGACTGAAGTGTTTGCTCTATGTGAGAAAGCACGTGAAAGAATGCAGATAAAAATGAGTTTCCCCGGGGTAGATGAGTTCCACAGACACAGGTGGGAGTTTAACTAATCTTGTCCCAGTTTATCATAGCAATGAGTTAACTTTCAATAAAGCAGAAATTCAGTTAAATGGATATTCCATATTGTCCTTAAACACAAATTTGAGCACCTCCTGTACTGTAGACACTCAGGACACTGTGGTGATGTACGTTACAAGAGAGAAATGAGAGAGAGGGGGCAGGAAGTGGGGAAAGAGGAGAGAGGTCCGTGGGATTGCCGACAAGGAAGACTGCAGAGAATGCAAAAATGGGGCATTAACTCTGGGCGAAGGAGGAGATGGGGAAAGAAGAAGAGAGCAGAAAGTCTGCTTCCCCTTTCTAAACGACTTGGAACGCCACTTAGCATTACCATAAAACATTAACACAGAAGTTGCCATAGAAAATTGACCTCTATGCATCCAGTAAAAAAGATGTTTGTGAGAAGTTTATAACACTACGTTAGTGTTAAGAGCACAAAGAAGGTACAGTATGCATAGGAACATTTTGATCACAATTATGTAAATATTAGCTAACACTAGAAGAGAATTTATTTAAAATTTTAACATGGTTAACTTTGAATAATGATATTGTAGGTCATTTTTTGTTATACTTCTACATTTTTCTATTTTTTGATTAAAAAAATAAATGGCATGTATGATTATAAATCAGATTTTTTTAAAAAACCACGTAAGTGTATCATTTTATTTAAAATATTTAAAATCTCTATAGGTAAGAAAAAATAAACCTTATTAAAATATTCTCATAAAAATATTTTCTAACATTACGAAGACTTTCAGAGACACAGAGAAGTTCAAAGAGACACACAGACAGGCTCAGAGTCGTACAGAAGCAGACTCAATCAGAGTCCAAAAGGCACTCATAAATGGAAGTAGGACCAGGGATACACACAGAGAAATGGACAGAGACTAACAGTACCCACAGGACATTGATCAGAGAGAAGACCCTCATTGACTGACTCATTCTGCATTTTCTCAGGCATTGAGATAGCATTTATTATTCCCAAACACATTTTTTTCCTTTTTAAATGCAAAGTTTCAGCTTTTCATTAAATCATTTAGTTATTCAACAGTCAGTAAGCATCTCCTCCTTAAATGTCATTTCAGTTATTATAATCATGCCCTTTTTATACCCTCTGTTCTCATGCTCACTGGGAAAAGCCAAAACCCTGTTTAAATCCAACTCTCATCCTCCCCTACACCTGGAAATGGCTGGAGAAGAGCCTGGCAGCCATGACAACTGGCCTAGGTTAAAATCACACACACCCCCAGGCATCCTCAAACTATGGCCCGTGGGCCACATGCCGTCCACCTAGGACATTTATCAGGCCCGCCAGGTTTTTTTGCTACCGCTGCCTGTCCTGCTTAGCAGCCAACCCGTCCCAGGCCCACAGTGCACACTCTCCATCGGTCTGAAGGACAGTGAACTGGCCCCCTGTTTAAAAAGTTTGAGGACCTCTGCTTCAAGGGGACCCTTACTGATGCCCCACAATGATGCTCCATGCCCAGCGCCTGACTCTGGGAAAGTTCTCAATAAGCATTTGTTGAATGAAAGAATCTCCCACGCACCATATGGCTGGGCGTGGCCACTGTGCTGAGAATAGTTGGGGTGATCATGGTGGATGTTGGAGAGGGTGAGAAGTCATCAAGGACGTCTTGAAAGTAGAGCCTAGCACGCATGAGAAAAAGAGAGCAGGATGACTCAAGGGTTTGGGCTTGGGCAACTAGAAGGCTGAGATTGCCATCCACGGAGGTGTGGAAGGTAGGAGGAGCAGGCTTTTGGGAGAAGAGCACAGGTTTAAACATGTTGAGTGTGAAAAGTCAACTAGATGTCAGTGGAGATGCCCAGTTGATGGTTCAATATGTGGGTTTTCATGCAGGTGTTGTTTGAGAGCATAAGTACTAGATGAGATCACAAAGAGAGCGAGCAGACATAGTGACAAAGAAAAGGACAAGGCCTCACTGGGGAGCCATCTTACATTAAAAGACTAGAGGGAAAGACAAGGAACCAGAAATGGGTAAAGAGGAGCAAGACTGAGGTAGGAGCAACTCAGGACGGTGGGGAGCGTGGGGTCTGGAAGTTGAGGGTAGAACCGTGATCATTGCATTAGGTATTGACCAGATGGGTGGAGTCCAGCGAGGACCGAGGCTTGGTCGTTGACATTAGCAACCCGGATGTCTTGGTGCCCTTAAAGACAGTAGCTTTGGTGGAGTGGTAGGGCCACTCCCTGCTGTGGGTTTGAGAGGAACAGGAGGGAACTGGAAGGACAGTGCACTCAGACAACTTCTTAAAGTAGACTGCAAAGGAGAGTAAAGAAATTGGCTGGTGGCTGATAAAGGAAGTAGGGCCAATAAAAGAATTTGTTTAAGATAGCACTTTTTATGCCGATGAGAATGATCCAGGAGAGAGGGAAAAACCAATGTAGTAGCCAAGAGAGGAGCAGATTGCAGGACAACCTTGAAGGGATAAGAACAGAGGAATGTGCACTAGCCTTGGGGCCGGCTTTGTCAGGAATGTGAAAGGCAGAGTGCTTGGGGGCAGATGGTGAGGTGATTTGGTAGAGTCTGCAGAGTTCTTTTTTGGTCACTGCAATTTTTTCAGTGAAGTAGGAAGCAAGGTCACCAAATGGAAGTGAGGAGTTGGGGGGAGGTACTGAAAGTCTGAGGAAAGGAGCCGTGATAACAGAAACAAGGAAAATAGGAGAATGAATGGATTAGGGACATGGAGCATCATTGTGGGGCATCAGTAAGGGTCCCCTTGAAGCTGGGGTCCTCAGACTTTTTAAACAGGGGGCCAGTTCACTGTCCCTCAGACCGATGGAGAGTGTGCACTGTGGGCCTGGGACAAGTTGGCTGCTAAGCAGGACAGGCAGCGGTAGCAAAAACACCTGGCGGGCCTGATAAGACATAAGACAGTCCTGGTGCCTAGCCCTTTAAACCTTACAGTCCAGTTCTTATTGAGACTTCCTGGAGACATTTAACTTTTAAAATATTCAAATGAAAGTGGAAAAGCACCAAGAAGAATTGCATCAGCCACCCTCACAGCAAGTTAAAATGTTCTAAGCAAACATCAGACGCTGCTGACTGAAATAAATGCTATAACGGTGCACTCTGGGTTTTAGGCTTCAGTGCTATTGCAGATAATTAAAAGACTACAAACCAGGACCCCAAGGTTCCTCAATCTAGTGTGCAAAAATGAATCTGCCCTACTGACACTAGATATAATTAATGGTGAACAAAATAAAACAAATAATATGCTATGTCTTCCTCTCCCCTGGATTCTAGTCCCTCAATACTCCTAGTCTCTCAATAATTCCTCCCCTGAATTAAAAAGAATTTAAAAAATTCCCGTGCCGTGGTAATCAAGTCTTAGGCTTTAGTCAATAATTAGCTGGACTGAAATCCTTCCATGCCCATTTTTCTGCAATTCTGGCAGCAAATTGATAACCCCGGGCAATTTTTAATTAGCACCCTTTAAAAATGGTTCGCTAAATTAGCCGACTATGAAATCACCTCACCCAAATGATTAAGTTCAAATTGCATTTCAAATCCATCACCTGTTTTTACTGTATGAACATAGCATCACTCCAGGATGGCTAATTACAATGTTTATCTGCCTATGTTTTAATGCACACATAGCACAGCGTGCAGCAAATGCCAGCTGGCACATCCTTCCACCGCTGCTTCAAGTGGCTGCCAGGCCGTTCGGGGTTGACATTTCTATCACCAGCAATAGTTCTGGCTCCGTCCTTAGTGCAGTGGAGACCGTATTTAAAGATAACCTTCCTTATGTCCAGGTAGATCACCTCTGTTACTGGCCTTGAGGGCCTGATTTTGTGAGGGCTTGGTGGTGGCCAAGCTTAACAGGCATGACGGCTTGGCTAATTCTCGGGAGGCCACTCCTTCCTCAAGCCCTTCACACCCAGATCGTATTCATGAAATATCTATTATTTAGCAAGTAACCTTCATACGATTTTATTTAATTCTCAAAGGAAGACTAGGAATCAGGCAGTTTTAACTCCAACTCACAGAAGAGAACATGGAAATCAGAAGGCTTAAACAACTCACCCAAAGTTAGTGAAACAGCTGGAATAGGATCTCTGGTTGCCTACCGGCAAGACAACTGCCACTCCGCCCTAGTGCCAGGGTCATCTCCTGCCTCCTTTCCCCCAGCCCTCTCCTTACACGTCTCCCTTTTTCAAGTTTCGCCTCCCTCTGTGCCTCTCCTTTGCAGACAGAAAATCCTTAAGATGCAAACTTGCTTGCACGGCTCACCATTGCACTCAGGCTAAGGTCCCAGGTCATCCTGCAAACCCCTGTGCCATCCACCCTCTGCCTGCCTCTCCTGTCTGCTCACCACACTCCAGCCACACTGAAATCTTCCCGCTCTCTGAACCCTTTGTTCTCTTGAGGCCTTTGCAAAAGGCAATCCCTCTGTCTGAGACCCAGTCCTGACACCTGCACTTCCGCCAGGGTTGTCATCAGGCCTTCCAGGAAGCCTTGGGGAAGCACTTCACTGAGGTCTTTGTTGGCCTCTCCCAGGGGAGGGGGCCCCAGCACGGCCTTTACTGAACCTGCCACAGTGGGAGCTGCAGCAGCATTGGTGCCCACACCTGACCTGACTAGACCCATAGAACCCAGCCTTCTCCCTGGGGGAAAACAAGGTGGACAGTGGGGTTTAGGTGAGGGGACAGCATTCTGGGACTCTACATAGAACAAGGAGCCAGTGGGCCAGGGAAAAATCTGGGAAGGGGTATAAATCTGATTCAACATATTATTAATCATTCTACAATATCAAGATGCCTGTTTTATACCCTAGATGGTTCCACAAGCTAAAGCAAATAGATCATTTTCCTTGTTTTGTGTGGTTCTTTCTGACATTGGTAAGGAAGAAGTCAACTTATGGAAAATCTATCAAGCACTTTGCATTGTTAAACTTTACCTTCCCTGATTTTCCATTCTACTATTTTTTTTTTTTTTTTTAACATTCATCTCCCTTACAGGGCTGTCTTCTGATAAGGGGAGATGAGGATTCCTTCCTGTAGGAATTTTCCATGAGATCTAAGCATGGGTGGTTTCTAGGAGATTTCATATCTATGCTGGAATTGGTAGGGTTCTGTTCTAGCTCCAGCTGGCAGTACGAATCTTAATAATTCCAGCCTCAAAATTGTTTAAGACCTAGGTCTAGACTTACACAATGTCGGAGCTGGAAAGAATCCTGGGAGACACTGAATCTGATGCTCATATCTTATTTGGTTAATGAGCAATTGTATTTGCAGATAGGAGGACTTTACATATGAGCCCTAACACAAACACAATTGTAAGTCTTTAATTCGCCTAAGGCAACTGAACTCTTCCCAAATATTTTCAGGTATCCAAATATACAACTGATGAATGACTTGAGTCTTACTTGTTCAATGTTGAAATTAACATATTACAGAATTTCCTCCACCAGGTGGCAGCCAAACCCTAGTAAAATATGGTGTATAGATTCCACTTTTATCTTGGCCAAGTAGATAAAGTTACGCCCATATTTCAGCTCAGTTCAGGAGGCCTACCATCTGCAAACCCTATGAAGAGTATCCTAATGATGAAGTACTGAGAAAATGGGGGCTTGGGACACGTGGCATCATCAGGGTGCCAAGAACTAAACAGCTGTTCTGGGTTAGCTGCTGGCAGTCCAGACTGAATTGGGTCCATGTCCCTGAAAATCCTCATTTAGCCATTGAAGTTGGAAAAAATCAGATAAGGGAACACTAATGCCATCCTAAATCCAAGGCTTCCAGTTAAATCCCAGGGACCTCAATTGAATACATCATGCAGTGCATGTTGGCTTTTGTCAACCACTATGCTAGACATCACTATACAAAGATATGGTCCTTGACTACAAAATGTGTTCATATCTATTGGGGAAAAAATAGACTCATACACAGTAAGAGGAGTAAATAAAAAGATTATCCTTATCAACCTCTCTTCTAATCTTTCCCCAAGTAAAGTCCTTGAGCAAACTACAGAAATACTAAGAAGAGTTCAATGCATTTAATCTTTACAAAAATCACAACATATGATGGCTAGGCAAACCATCCATGGGTTGAATATAAACAAAGAAAGGAAGATTATTGTCTATGGAAACATAATATTACCAGAGATCCTACCAGTGCTCTCAGTTGGAAAAAAATATGTAAACTTGATAGGGGAATGAGAAAATGAGGAAAGAAAACGTGTTTTATTTTCCCTACCCACTTACAACTTCTCCTTTTGACCAAAGCTTGCCTGCCCAGTCCCCATTTCCCATAGTCCTCTCTGAGGATCATCTGTCAGTCTGCAAGAAAGGACAGCCTGGGAAAGTTCACTGATCAGCTGCAGTGCTGTAGCGTGTGGCTGTATGTGATTTGGGGAACTGGGGCACACTCACAATTCCTGCCATTGATGGAGACAGGAAATAGATGTCTCCTTCAGAACAGCTGATCTAAACAGATGGGAAACAATCACACAGGGAGTGAATGGTTTGAAAGGTTTTCTCAGCACACCTAGTCTCTCCAATATGAGGAAAAGTTTACAATGGGAAATGGTAAACAATTGCAAGCACATCACTGTGTCTCATTCCCACGCTCACGTTGGTATCTACAACAATGTTCTCTACCAGCGAATCTAAATACGATCGCAAGACCTCACCAATGCTTCAAGCAGACACTTCCAGTCAATTGTAGTCAGCACAAAAGTTGAAAACTATGTCCCAAAAATCAACTATAAAAGTTCACCTATTCACAAGGCTCTTTTGATTCCAGAACTGTCCGACGTGGGAGCCACCGGCCATGTGTGTCCACCAAGCACTTGAAATGTGGTTACTGTGACGAAGGAACTAAATTGTATTGCATTTTAATTAAATTTTAAATATAAATAGCCACATACGGTTAGTGGCTACTGTGCAGTAGCGCGCAGTTCTAGAACTTTACACCATGATCACAGAAATAATTGCAAGCACAGCACTGTGCCTCATTCCAGAAAATGAGAAAATGAACTTTGTCCAGAAAGTTCTACTGGACAGCACCATTCTGTTATTCCATAGCCATATCAGAAAGCTGTAACTATCCACGGAACTCACGACCAGAACTTTGCTTTGTTATCTTAATATGCCATTGCAGGCAACCTTGCAACTTCTTTATAGGTTAGTGCCTACATTTGTAATAATGCCTGAATCAAATTAAATGTGACTCTGAGCTCTCGTGCACCAGCCCATTGAGAAACTCAAATTCAGTAATGTCCAGGGCATGAGAATCTTTAGGGTAATTTGCAGTTGAGATGCTTATTGTCTAAGCCCATGTCATCCATTCACAGATGGTTGGTGTATTCCATTAACCTAAGCCTGGGCCTGAAGGTCCTCTTAACTCTGCTCTAGGAGCAGGAGAGACCCCCCACTACCACCCCTGGTCTTGGATTCAAATTTCTGCTTGCTAAGTAAAGCCAGTGTTGATCCGGGTAATGACAGGGGTGAATTGTCCACAAAGAAAGTAATAGCTTCCATTCTTTCAGATTTGTTTATAGCAGTGTTACTAAACTGCAGATACCTTAATAAGTTATTCTTCCAGATTGATCAGGAACTGATATTTTCTAAATGGCAGTGATACATAGTAATACAGCCATCCAACCTGTAGCATTATGTTGTCAAAATTAACTGCCCTGATTAATGAAAATGATGCCAATCAGTGCAAATGATGCAACGTCTTCTAAACTCAAGTAAGACATTTTACCACTGACAAGGCCAGGTGCAAGGAAAAGAACTTTAAAGTGGCTTCTCCAGGTAGGATGCCCCACTTTTTATGCAAGACAGTTTATTTTCTTCCCCTTCGCCCGGCAGGATTTGATCATAAGCTCCACCTCTGCGTTAGCACTTAGAGGTGACACACTGTTTGAGACCAGCTTTTTCCACTAACACTAACGCCGTCACTTCCAAGAAGAACTGTGACTAAGCTATGCCCCACTTCATTCAGTTCCTCATACTATGTGTACAAAGGTCCATTTCCTCACCTGACTATAAAGTCCTTTAAGGGCAAAGACAGAATTATTCATCTTTGTTTGCCTTTCTCTAGCCCCACTTCCTGGCCTCCACTTATTCCTTAAATTTCTTCTCTTGTTGATCTGGCTAACTACACATCATTTCTTTTCTCTTTATTTTTTTGAGGAGGGGAAGGGGGACTTTGCTAATGCTCCCAGATCCACTTGCTTAAATTTGCAAGAATTGCTTTTTGTTGATTGCACCTTCTGAAGTCTTTGATGCTTAACAGAGTGCTTAAGATACAGTCAGCACCAATGCGTGAGAAGGAATGAGCACTGAATTTTATTCATAGTAGGAACTCAAATTCCTGAATGTTAGAATATGAGACTTCTATTATCAACCTTCTCTATTTTTTTTTTCCTTGCTGCACTAAAGGATACAATGCAAATACTCCCCCTTCACTTTCTGAGCCTTCGTCCTCCATGTTCTCCAAGAAAGGGAATCTAAAGTTTTAGTTGTTAATGATTCAGTCTAAAAATAAGGTTTGAGGGAAAATGTAAGAGCAAACTGGAGAAGCAGGAAGGAACTCATAGGAGACAGAATGAGCTGTTCCCAGGGGGAGGGAGGGAAGAAGTCCTCAGAGAGGAGGATTGTGCCACTTCCACAGAGAGAGAATCACTGAACTGGTCTGCCTGCAAAAGATCTCACTTTCCCAAGCAGAGAGATCTCAGACCTAAAGGGAATGTGTAGACAAGGACAAGAGATCTCTCAATGATGATTTAGAAGGACAGATGGCAGAAAACCAGGTGGTCTCTTTTATGGAAGGCCCAGAACCTTAGAGAAACTCTTAGAATGACATGTAGAATTTCTTCCCAGCATAGAGAAATCAGCCTAAGAAGTCAAAATTAGACTAACTTGGAGAATATAAAGAAAAGTGGTATTTCTGACATATCTGAGTATGTGAACCTAGATACATATATGCCACGTCATTAAATAAATCGGAAGCCCTCAGGATAAGTTTCCGTATTATTCAGCTTTTGCACTGAGCTGTTGGTTGTACCGTGTCCTGACATGACCAGGAAGAGCAGAGCCTTAATGCACGGAGACAAGGGAACAGTGACACTGCGCATGTTCCTACAGGCTGCATAGGACAATGCCATTCCCTGCTCAAGGTCAAGAATAGAGATCACATGGGCTTCCTTTTGGGTGTTTAACATTCTTGTAAGTCTAAGGACAAATTTATGATATAGAATCTTCCCAGAATAAATGGTACTTTCTCACCTCTGTGCCTCTGAAGATTTACTACAACCATCTTCTAAACTCGGAGTCCACAGAATCAAAGAAATCGAGGCCTACCTCTTCACCTTTTAAATTAAAATCTACAAAGAAAGTTTCAAGGTGAGAAAAGACATAAAACCATATCGATATATAAAATACAAGACAAAGGAAGTGTTACAACAGTCTTAATAAAATACTGTCAGTGTGGAAGAAGGCAGCCTCTTTATTCAAGCACACCCTTCTAACCCTTTACTAAGAAGACAGAAAGTAAAGCTGTACCTTTGGGCCAGGCTAGTGAATAATGGAAGAACCCTCGAAATAATTTCATATGGATAGCTCCCTGGTGCACAACAACACTTTGAACCATCAAGACTGAGAAGAAAGATGCCCAAAGGAGATCACAGGGTGTGATCATAAGGCACCCAAACAGGAGAGCACTCACTGCAGGTTATGCTCACCATGCAGTTTGCAGAACCTCTCTCGAGCAGGAGTCATAAGGTCGCACTAATAAATAATTTTTGGCTTATGGCATGACCTGTGCAGCTCTGCCTTAGTGAAGACCTCCTGGGTTGTAGAAACAGAAGGCCAAAGAGTTACTGTTTACTAGGATGAGGATTCAGGCCAGTCTTGTATCAGTAAGCTGTTATTAATAGGTACCAACCAGTTAGAATGGATGGTGGGCTATGTCTTTCCAGTTATTTCATGCTATACCAACCAGAGCAGTCACCCAAAACCCAGGTTCTGGAAATATAGCCAAACCTCCAGGGATGCAGAAAGTAGAAAGCTGTGCCCCTCGGGCTCCCTGATGCTATCTCTACAGAACAGGCAGAGATGATGCCCATGACAAGTTCTATACTGGCAGGGGAGGGACAGATTATAAAGCCAACTTTGGAGAAAGACAGCTTGAACATAGACTTTGCAATAGAGAAGGCATATTGATTTAGGGAAAAGAAAGGGAAGACTCAAGAGATACAGCAGAGAGAACACTGCCAAAATTGTGTAATAGATGAGAACCCTGTTTCTCAAAGAGAACAGCCATTATTAGTAGGAAAATTTCCTGGGCCACCTGCTAAAAATGGCAGGTTCCTGGGCCCCACACTCCAGAAGCTTGAAAATCAGAGTTGTGGAGGAGAAGGGGAAGGGATCTGGGGAATCTTCATTTTTACCCAGGTTCTCAGGATATTCTTGAAAAAAGAAAGAAGGGAAAGGAGGATGTGCTCAGTCTTTGCCCTAGGCAAGTTTAGAGGGTCATGGAGCTCCCAAGTGGAAGCCCCTGAGTATATCTGGAAAGACAGGGTAGAAAAGGGGCAGAAGGTGAGACTTGGATTTAGAGGTCTGGGATGAATCTGAATTTCCTGATAAAATGTAGGCAGGTAATAACAGTTAGGAAGAAGCTGTTTGTTTATATATTCAACATCCAAATACCTTTCTATTTTGGTATTTGATAAGAACACTTACTATGTGGATTTTGATGGGTACAGGGCCCCACTTCTCACTAAGGGAGCCAAGAAGCCAGTTATTCCTTCTCCCTACCCTCTGATGACCAGGGTGTGAGCATGTATCCAGGTTAGTTCAATAGACGCTTCCACTCAGGGCCCTGAGTGTCAAAGGATAGACTCAAAGATGCAGAAAGAATTAAGAGATGACTTATGGCAACAGCCACTCTAGTGCTGAGGTGCTCAGGGTGATGCCCTACCTAGCCTCCTCTTGAGGTGGGAATTTGACCTCTGCCAAGTCATTTTCTAAGTCTTTTCATTCCTGCCTCCATCTATGAAATATATATATATATATATATTTTTTTTTTTTTTTTTTGAGACAGACTCTCACTCTGTTGCCCTGGCTAAAGTGCTGTGGCGTCAGCCTAGCCCACAGCAACCTCCAGCTCCTGGGCTCAAGACATCCTCCTGCCTCAGCCTCCCCAGTAGCTGGGACTACAGGCATGTGCCACCATGCCCGGCTAATTTTTTCTATTTTTGGTAGAGACAGGGTCTTGCTTTTGCTCAGGCTGGTCTCAAATTTCTAAGCTCAAAGGATCCGCCCGCCTCGGCCTCCCAGAGTGCTAGGATCACAGGCGTGAGCCACCGTGCCCAGCCATATTTTTAATAAATTACCTTTCTGCCTCAGTTTATAAGATTTGGAGATCACCAGAAATGGAAAAACCAGACCCATGACAAATTCCTCTGGATATTGAAGAGAAAGAAATACAAAGATAGGAGACAGATAAAGCAGGTTCCAAGAGAAAATGGTCAAAAGTTGCTTGAGATAAGGCTTTAGAAGTGCACAATACCATAGAAATTAAGAAAGAGCTCACTGAAGAAAAATAAGAAACTGATGTTCCAGGGTTTGTTTTTCTCTCCTCCCAGATTACAGTGATCATATTTCTAAGAATGATCACACAATATTAGAATTATATCCCCCATTAGAATGGTGGTAGCACAAGCATTAAGAGCCATCATTTAGTCCCCATTCTATGCATAGGACACTGCCAAAGTGCTGTCCACACAACGTGCTCTGGAAATATGTGAGGGAGACAGGGAAGATTAAGCCTTGAGAAAGGTAAAATGTGTGGAATGGCAGTTTCCCCTGGGCCTCCTGAGATACAAACTAAGCCAGCCCCCGTGCAGAACTTATGCCTCCCAGGACAGTCCCACGGCAGTGGCTGGGCTCCCACCACCACCTCTTCCTACTGGGGAGCTGTCTTTGCTTGCTCCTTTCAGAGATGCTTGTCTCTCTCCTCCCCACCAGACTCTCTGAGACCATCTACACGTTTAAGACAGACAGCAAGAACTTTTGACTTCAAGCAACTTTCTGTCCTGTAGTAAAAATAAAAAATCCCAAAGCTGAGGAATGCTAAGCGCTTGATCCTGTGCCTAAACTAGGAAAGAGGAAAAACAAAGTTATAAAATTAACATCTCAAAGAGTTAACTTAAACATCTATCTTGCCTATTTCCATGACATTAGGACCACCACTGAGAATCAAGGGGCATCTTCATCTTTGTCACCCACTAACCTCAGCGTCTAGCATCATCATGCTGTGCACACAGAACGTGCTTAATACACATAACAGAAAAAATGCATTCAAATGGAAGGAAAGAAATTAGTGGGGAGAGAGGGTAACAGTGTAAACAGGTAGGTGGAACTTCCTAGAGAAACTGGGAAGATTGGATTAATTACGCAGTGGGAGAGACTATATTTAGAAACACAGGGCCCCTTTCAGACGCAGGAAAAGACCAGAGGTGGAAGAAGAGCTGCCTCTCTCTGGTGAGAAGAGGCCACACAGCAGAAGAGGGCACGCTCAGAACCCCCCATTCTCGGCCCTATAGAGTTTGAGTGTTGAAGTTAAACCATTCTTGTTCTACCATTGTGCACTAGTTACGTGGGCAGCAGATAGCTTGTTCTCTTAGCGGTTAGACCTCCAGACCAAGATGAGCCAGGTCCTAACCTGATACGGTGACTTCTGTGCAGTGATCCCGGGATTGGCGCCACGTGCGCCGATCAAACAGAACCGTCAGGCTGTCTCTGGCAGTTGGGAAGAAGGGAGCATGTAGATATTTGGAGACCGAAGAGTGGGCTGAGGTAGAGACCTTAATGTTCCCCCAAATATCCCATTTTCCTACATATTTCCCAGTGCCCTTGCAGTTAGGGCCACGTGACTAGATTAGGACAACAAGATATGAACAGAAAGGATGGGCTTGAGTCCAACTGAGGCAGTTAAACGGCCTCCATTTCTCCTGGAGGAGGAGGAGGATGTACTTTCTAGATGATGGTATTAGAGGATAGTCAGCTTGGGTCCCCGCATATATGCTCGGAATGCCCTAATGGCTAGTGATGAGCGTGCATGTACCATCGGTGACAAATAAGTCTTGTTTCAAGACTGGGATTTGAGAATTTTTTTTTTTTTTATTGCAGCACAACCTGTCCTCTCCTAACCTGTCCTATTCACATTGTAATCTTCTTTTTCCCCCTTGATAATGTTCACCCCATATACATCTTTCATGGATGGCCCTTACTATACAAACATTAATCAACATCACAGTCTCAGAAAGTTGCAAAAAGTTGCGAAACATTGCAGTCACTCTAAGTAACTTTATACCATGTACTTCTGTCACTTCTTTAGAAAATTTCTTCCACCTTCATCAGAGAAAGTTTTAAACTGGATTCGGTAAGAAAAATGGTGGAGAATGTTGACAATTCCCTCAAGTGTCAGTGCCAGAAATCTGTGAGTCTTTTTACATTCTCAAAGGCATATGCTTTCTTTTGACATAACAGGGCACCCCAGTTCTACACCTTGTACTACATGAACTTGAGCATTTGTTAATTTGTAATCCTACACATTCCTTTGTCTCCTGGAATCCTCATATATTCGCTGTTTTCTCCTGTGACCAGAAAGAAGGACAGACCACCCAGCCTTGGTCGATGAGCAACAAATGTTCCAAGGTGTTCTGAGTGCTGTCAGAGAAGGTCTTTGCTGTTTGAGTAAAATCAGGATTATGCTTATGCTATAGGCCACATGGGACCCTGTGCTGGGGAGATGGAAGATGAAGAGAGATATACTCACTGGTTCTGGTCATCTAAGATACTGGTTCTCTAATGTTCCTAAATTTAAGACTCTTTTCCAGTTGTATTTGACTGTTTGCCTTCCCCAGAGCAGCCCAATTTCCAACACCAAGCATTCAGAATCTTATAATAAAGAGGACACTGGCCTGAAGTTATAATTTATTAATGAAGAATACATATAAAGGTCATCTTCTGGACCTGCACATAGTATTTTTAGTATTGAGGAGAGAAAGAAGAAATAATAAAAGAGGATATACATGAAAAGAGGGGCAAGCATGGAAGGGATACACTCAGAAGGAGGTGAAGGACACAGGAGGGTGTGGGGCACGGTGGAGGCACCCACACACATGGGGGTGCACGTGGGTGGGGTCTACAAAGGAGGAAAGCTGCTCACTGCTCACTCCGTATGGAGCACATAGGCCACTGAGAGAGGTGGTCTACATGCATCATCTCATTCCATCTTCCCATTAACTGATAAGACTGATATTATCCTTGTTTTACAGGAAAACACTGAGACTTAGATAGATGTGTCCAGCTCATAGGTTTGGCAAACTAAACTGTAATTCAAAACCAAGTCTTTCCTGCTCCAAAGCCCAAGTTCTTTTCTTCAGCATTTGACAAATTTTATTTGCGAAGAGTCCTGTATTTGTAATGTCATTAATTTTCCCCTGCTAATATATAGCTCATGTTGTTACTTCTGCAAGCTAAATCAGGCGCCCCCCCCCAATAATTCCACATGTGACAAATCACACTATCACACCAATGAAAGGAGTGATTTCCGCTTACAGCTATGTAGGTCTAAGAGAGGTCAAAATTGAGTGCTGAATTTCATCAAAACCGTTTCCAATCAGGTGATGTCATTAAACAACCATGAACTTTCTGTAAACCAGCATCCCAAGCTGATAAAGAACTTAGGATTTTGAGTAATCTGGTATGTCAGAACCTTACTGGACCAAACTATGCACTAGTTTCTGTCCAATGAGACTCGACTTGGCCAGCCACGTATAGACTTACAGATTTGCTCAGACATCGCTCAGTGTAGCCACCTTGAAGCCCCCTTTCTAGTGGATAAAGCCCCTCCATCCTCACTCTGACCCTCTGGTTAACTGTTTAGTGGATTTTGTCTATAGTGAATAAACTTAGGATTTTTAAAAAAAAATTTAACATTCCAGTGGACTTTGTTTCATTGTGGGACATACTTCATTACCGTCCCCATTTTGATTATGTAGGTGGACTTTGTAGGTAGACTTCCAAAATGCTTGCCCCTTCCTAAATTGTCAGCTTTCAAGAACAGTTAAGAATCCTGCATCTCTACTGTACGTTATCCTGAGTGGACATGCCCCAGGCAGTGAGTCTGTAAGATACTGGTTTTGATCAGGAAAGAAGTGTCCTCATTCCAGCTCTCTAAGTTGAAGCTGATATTTTGACAGTGACTGCATTAACTCTGGGAAACTTCCAATGAATAACTTTTCCTGCACTTACCTCTCACAGGAATAGATCACAAAACTCTTTCATCTGTGAGAGAAAAAAAATCCCAACTATTGGCTACAAATGGTTTTAATGCTGAGATAATGTCCTAGAAGGGAACCCACACCTGTGACGCACCCTCAGCTATTAGCATAACGTGGAACACCTGCCAGACCATGGCAGCTATTTTTGTCCACGTTTTATTTTGTTTTTTTGTGTTTGTCTCACCCAAGTTCCCCAAATAAGCCAGCTGATACTATCTTCAGAAAGCGAGATTATACACTGTGAAAGGCATTCATTCGTGAAGCAGACACTTGCCAAGAGCCTAAGCTCAGATGCTGGGTTAGGCTGAAAGATGAAAATGTAAGATGTAGAGGTTACTGCTCTTGAGGAGATGAGAAAATCTCAGTCAGGTGTAGAAGTCACTCTAAAACTCTCCATAATGGTGTTGTAAGTGCATAATAAAAGCATATCCTGTAGCAACTAACACTGAGGTCTGAAATAGTTTAGCAGAGAAATTGGTAATTGAGTCTTGAGGAGCACGTGGGATTTGGCCAGATAAGGGACACGTGGGAAGAGAGCCATCCTAGGCAGAGACAAGATCATGTGCAAAACACCGACAATGTGAAAAAGTATAGATATGGCCGAGATATGGCAAACTGACTGGAGTTAGTAAAAGTGGGTGGGGTGGGAGCAGGGGGTTGTCATGAAGTGCGCTTGTAAGGGACTGTGAATGCTGCACTAAGGAGTTTGAACTTTATGCTACAGGCAGTGGAGAGCTAACTGAAACGTATAAAGTAGTTTGTGGATACTTCCACTTCTAGCCAATATGGGAAAACAGGCACCAGATTTACCCTACCGTCTTAAACAATTTAAAAAACTTTACAAAATATATCAGTGATTTTCGGACATTGGACAAGAGGCAGCAAAGGACAATCATTCCTAAGAAAAGAGAAACAAATGAGGTGAGCCCCACAACCATCCCAGCTTACTGTCCGGAGGAAATTTCCAGGTCTCAGGGTGAGGGTGGTCTTACTGTGTTGAGGATATGTAAGAGAGAATTCAGGGAGACTAAGGTGGTTGGGAATTCACAGGACTGAGTACCAGGAAGGAAAGCACTACTGGGGGAGGAGAGAGCTGATGGACTGGGGAATGCTGGGGGAAGGGAGGGAGGGAGAGTCTTCAGCTGAATACTAATCAGTGCACGTGTGTGAGGAAACTGCCAGTAGCCAGGAAAAGAACTAAAAAAAAAAAAAAAAAAAAAAAAACAATGAAAGAGAAAAGGTAAAATAATCAGAAAAGTTCACACAGGGTTGGGAACAGTTTGGATTCCTAACAGTGGAAGAACATTATAATTCATGGGGTACTGGGGAGAGTATTTAGATATTTAGAGTATTGCCTCAGTAGTAGAGAAAATTAGCCTTAGATTGAAGGACTCCCTGTTTCTACACAGCAAAATAGTAAGTCTCAAAATGACGAAATTGTTTCCAAATAACAGAACATAGAACAAGGCTCAAGAATATGTACATACATGCCTACACACATGATCCAATAAAATAAAATTCAAAATACCACAACATCTGGCATCTAATAAAACATTTCCAGGCATGCAAAGAAACAGGAAAATATAAGCCATAATCAGGACAAAAGTATATTGACAGAAATAGACCTAAAAAGAGTAGACAAGGACATCAGAACAATCATATAATTTTATTCCACCTATTTAGGAAGATAGAGGAAACTATGTGCATGTCAAGACATGAAAGATATAAAAGAGATTCAAATCAAACTTACAGAGATGAAAAAAATCAATGTCTTAGATGAAAAACTAGACTGAATTAACTGAAGAAGATTAGAAAACTTGAAGACACAGTAACAGAAATTCCAAAATGAAACACAGAGAAAGGAGCCTGAAAAAAAAAAAAAAAGGCAGATAAAGCTGCAGGGAACTATGAGACAACTTCAAAAGACTGATTATATAGAAAATTAGAAGAAAGGGAGGCAAAGAATGGTAGACAGAAAAAATATTTGAAGAAATAATGGATGGAAAAATATCCCAATTTGATGGGAAATATAAACTTACAAATTCAAGAATCTAAATGAATCCCAAGCACAAGAGACATAAAGAAAACTACACTAAGGTATGTCACAAACTGTTTAAAAGCAGTGATAAAGAGAAGTCTTAAAATCGATCAGCTACTAAAAAAAGTCACATGTGCAGAGAAACAAAGCTAAGAATGATGATTTCTCTTTAGGAACAAGGTAAGATAGAAGACA
The DNA here is from genome assembly GCA_008750895.1 of Mirza zaza. NCBI lineage: Eukaryota > Metazoa > Chordata > Mammalia > Primates > Cheirogaleidae > Mirza > Mirza zaza. Next base: position 19,055 of record VSMD01032657.1, read on the forward strand.
ATGGAGCAACATCTTTAAAGTACTAAAGGAACAACAGCAAAACATGTCAGCATAGGATTATACACCTACCTTTCAAAAACGGAGGCAAAATAAAGACCATTCAGACAGATAAAAGCTACAAGAAATCATCACCAAATTGTTACTACAGAAAAGACTGAAGGAATTCCTTTAACGTGAAAAATGATACCATTTTTTTGCAAGCCTCATGGTAACCTCAAATCAAAAAAGCTACAACAGACACACAAAAAATAAAAATCAAGAAATTAAAACACACTACTGGGAAAAATATATCATTTTTAACAAAGGAGGCAGGCAGACAGACAGACAGGACCACAAAATAACCAGGAATCAAATAACAACATGGCAGTAGTAAGTCCTTACTATCAATAACAACATTGAATGTGAATGGACTAAAGTCTCCAATCAAAAAACATGAAGTAGTTGAATGAATAATTAAAAAAAAAAAAAAAACAAGAGCAACTATATGTTGTCTGCAAGAAACATACTTCACCTATAAACACACACACAGACTGAAAATAAAAGGATGGAAAGAGCTATTCCATGCAAATGGAAACCAAAAAAAGGGCAGGAGTAGCTATAAATACAATCAGATGAAAAAGATATTACAACTCATACTGCATAAATCCAAAGGATCATTAGAGACTACTATGAGCAACTATATGCCAATAAATTGGAAAACCTAGAAGGAAAGGATAAATTCCTAGACACATACAACCTACTAAGTCTGAACCAGGAAGAAATCCAAAACCTGAACAAACCAATAACAAGTAATGAGATAAAAACAGTAATAAAAAGTCTTTCATTAAAAGAAAAGCCCAAGACTTGATGGCTTCACTATTGAATTCTACCAAGCATTCAAAGAAGAACTAATACCAATCCCATTTAAACTATTCCAAAAAAATCAAGGAAGAAAGTATACTCCTGAATTATATGAAGCTCATATCACCGTGATACCAAAACCAGAGAAAAACAAAAAAAGAAAACTATAGGACAATATTTCTGATGATCCATAGATGCCAAATCTTCAACAAAAAACTGAAGTCAACAACACATTATTCATCATGATCAAGTGGGATTTATCCCAGGCATGCAAGTATGGTTCAACATATGGCAATCAATTGTGATTCATTATATCAATAGAACAAAGTGGAAAAATAAATCAAATGATTTCAATTGATGCTGAAAAAGCATTCAGTAAAATTCAACATCCCTTCATTATAAAAACTCTCAACAAACTGGGTATAGAAGGAATTTACCTGAACACAATAAAACAATGTATGGCAGATCCACAGCTAGTATCATACTGAATAAGGAAAAACTGAAAGCCTTTGCTCTAAGAGCTGGAAGAAGACATGGGTGCCCATTTTCACCATTGTTATTCAACACAGTACTGGAAATTCTAGCTATAGCAATAAGAAATAAAGGACATCCAAATTGGAAAGGAAGAAGTTAAATTAACCTTGTTTGTACACTATATGAGCTTATATGTGGAGAAACGTAAAGATTCCACCCAAACACTGTTAGAACTGATAAATAATTCAGTAAAGTTGCAAGATCTAAAATAAACATACAAAAATCAGTAGCATTTTTACATGCCAACAACAATCTGAAAAAGAAACCAACAAAGTAATCTCATTTATGATAGCTATAGATAAAATATAATACTTAGGAATAAACTTAACCAAAGAAGTGAAAGATCTCTATAATGAAAACTATAAAACATTGATGAAAGAAGTTGAAGAGGACACGCACACACACAAAATGGAAAGATATTCCATGCTCAAAGATTGGATGTTGTTAAAATATCCATACTACCCAAAGCAATCTACAGATTCAATGCAATCCCCATTAAAATACCAATGGCATTCCTCACAGAAATAGAAAAAGTAATCCTAAAATGTATACAGAACCACAAAGGACTCATAATAGCCAAAACCATCCTGAGCAAAAGGAATAAAACTGGAGGAATCAAATTACCTGACTTCAAATTATATGACAGAGCTAGGGTAACCAAAACAGCATGTTACCAACATAAAAACAGACCCATAGACCAATGGAACAGAATAGAGAACCCAGAATAAATAAATCCGCACATCTTTAGAGAACTTATCTTTGACAAAGGTGCCAAAAATATACAGTAGGGAAAGGAGAGTTTCTTCAATAAAATAGCGCTGCGAAAACTTGATATCCATATAAAGAGGAATGAAACTAGACCTTTATCTCTTGCTCTCTACAAAAATCAAATAAAAATGGTTTAAAGACTTAAATCTAAGACCAGAAACTATGAAACTACTAAAAGAAAACATTGGAGAAATGCTTCAGGACACTGGTCTAGGCAAGGACTTCTGAGTAACACACCCAAAACACCAAGCAACCAAAGCAAAATTGGGCAAATGGCATCATATGAAGCTAAAATGCCTGATAGCAAAGGGAACAATCAACAAAGTAAAAAGCAACCCACAGAATGGGAGAAAATATTTGCAAACTACTCATCTGACAAGGGATTAATACCTGGAATATATATTAATATATAAGGAGTTCTAATAACTCAATAGGAAAAAAAAATCAAATAATTCAATGAAAAAATGGGCACCAGATCTGAATAGACATTTCTCAAAAGAAGACATATAAATGGTCAACAGATATATGAAAATATGCTCAACATCTGTGGTCCCCAGCCCCCAGGCCAGGCCACAGACTATGTATCACTGCCTGAGCTCCACACCCACCCACACAAGACCCCCACCACCAGTCTGTGGAAAAATCATTTTCCACAAAAGTGGTCTGTGGTGCCAAAAAGGTTTGGGACCACTGCAACATCATTAGTCATCAGAGAAATGCAAATCAAAACCACAGTGAGATATCATCTCACCCCAGTTAAAATGGCTTTTATCCAAAAGATAGACAATAACAAATGCTGGCAAGGATGTGGAGAATGAGGAACACTTGTACACCATTTTTGGGGAATGTAAATTAGTGCAACCACTATGGAGAACAGTATGGAGGTTCCTCGAAAAACTGGAAATAGAACTACCACATAACCCAGGAATCCAACTGCTGGGTACATATCCAAAGGATGAGAAATCAGTATATTGAAAAGATCTTTGCACTCCCACGTTTATTGCAGCACTATTCACAATAGCCAACATTTGGAATCAATGTAAGTGTCCAGATAAATAGATAAATGAAGTGTCCAGTGAACAGATAAATGGATAAAGAAATTGTGATACATGTACACAATGGAATATTATATAGCCACAAAAAGAATGAAATCCTGTCATTTGAAACACCATGGATGGAACTGTATGGAACAACATGGATGGAACTGGAGAACATTATTAAGTGAAATAAACCAAGAACAGAAAGACAAATCTCTCATGCTCTCACTCATATGTGGAAGTTAAATCTTAAAAACAACTGACCTCGTGAAGACAGAGAGTAGACAATGGCTACCAGAAGCTGGGTGGGAATGGTAGCAGGGAGTGAGGGATAAAGTGGGGATGGTTAATGGGTGCAAAATATAGTTAGATAATTGGATAGAACAAACAATATTTGATAGAACAAAGTGACTATAGTCAACCATAAGTTACAGTATACTTTAAAATAACTAAAAGATTGGAATTTGAATGCTCCTAACACAAAGAAATGTTAAATGCCTGAGGAGATGGATACCCCAATTACCCTATTTGGATTAATTCATATTGTATGCCTGTATCAAAACATGACATGTGCCCTATAAAGATACGCACTTTTTATGTACGCACAATAAAAAATTGGAAAAAAAATAAAAGTTCAAAAAAAGACAATCATACCAGTTGGAAATCTGGATCAATCCAAAGGAGTTATGATCACTGGAAGTGGTAAATATTTAAGTAAATATAGAATACTATTTTTCCTTATTTTGAAAATATTTCTCAAAGATAACTAACTGTTGAAATAAAAACAATATGTTGTGGGGTTTATACCATATGCGGAAGGAAAATGTATGACAATAATGTCCCCAAGTCTGAGAGGGGAGGCATAGAAGTATAACATTGCAAATGCTGTATGGTTGTTATATTTCAATGAAATGATATAATGTCACTTCAAGGTTCATTGTGGTAAATTAAATATATATCCTATAGGTCCTAAACCAATTGCTAAAAAAAAAAAAATCACTGAACGTTATAAATCAGTGGTGTAGTCAATAAGCAAATGAGATAAAAATAAGTCATAAAAATACTCATTTATTCAAATATAATAAAAAAGAGGAAAAAAGAACAGATATAATAGAAAATAGTAAGATAAATGTAAACCCACCCATATCAATAATTACATTATGTATAAATAGTCTAAATGTCCTAATCAAAAGGCAGAGGTTGTCAAATTGGATGAAAATCAGACTGGATAAAAAGCAAGCTCCAGCTACATGCTGCCTACAAGAAAGCCACTTTAAATACAAAGTCGTTTGTGCCCGTCTCTGAAGACTGCATCGGCTGTAACATTCTATAGTTCTAGCTCTTGCTTCTCTTCCTAGCCTCTGAAAAGCTGTCGCCTCTGGTGACAATGGATTTTACCAAAAAGCAATGCCATCTCCATGTGTTCTCCACAATGGATATAAAAATGCCACAGTTTGTCCCTAGTTTCTGGATTCTTCAGTTCTCAGCATGACCAACCAACATTTTCAGGAAGATTCCAACTTAACGGGCTTATCAAATACCTTCTTATGCATCAGATTGTGAATAACCAGAAACTACAAATTGTGTCATTCTTTGTCTCTTCCAACTAAAAGACCCACACTAATTCATTCATTAATTCATTCAACACATAGTTAACACTTAAAGCCTAGCCACTATGTCAGATACACAGTACACACTGGTGAAACAAACTGGTGTAGTTTCTGTACACACAGAACTTAAACTATTATATAGTAAAGGAGACAGACTGTAAACAAATAGAAATATAATTACATGTTGTGTTAAGAGTTGTAATGGAAACAAAGAGGAAATATTAAGAGGCAGGTGTTAAGTAGATAATGTGGCCAAAGGAGTCAACAGCATTGAGAGATAACATTTAGACTAAGACCTAAATATGAAGTAGTCCCAAAAAGAATAAAGAAAAGAGTTTCCAAGAATAGGAACAGCACATATAAGACCCCAAGACAAGAAAAACCTGTGTTTCAGGTACTTGAAGGATAAGAAGAGCCACCTGAGATGAAGTTAGAGGTCAACTGGAGCCGGATCACACAGGACCACAGCAAGAAGTTTTCATTTCCTCTAGATAGAATGGAAAATCATTAACACATCTGAACAGAAGAGGGATGTGCATGGCTTTAGTCCACATTTTAAGACTCTCTCTCAAGTTTGTGGAGAATGGATTACGGTGGGACAGGACCAGAGAGAGGGAAGGAACCTGGCAGTTTATACATGTGCTGTGAGGAAGAGAGGAATCAAGGGTAATTCCACCTGGGTGCCTGAAACAGGCTAGGGTGGCCTGGAGGGGTTACAAATTTAGGCATGGGAGCCAGGTTATATTTGAAAAGTTTGCGAGACTTCAGAGCTTGCCCTTGCTCATGAGGCCAAATCAACAGAGAGGCTGAAGAAGTGGGCCTTGGAGCAGTCTCTCCAAGAGTCCCGATCAGAAATTAGATCTCCTGATTAGAGAATGCATATCTCATGGTGTCTAGTACATCTCTAAGTCCAAACATGGCTTTCCCTTCTCTGTTGCTCTGTCCTTCCTCTCTCTGCTCGGGACTGCCCTGAGTGACGGCCTCACTGAACTCCAGGTTGCCCACTCAAAACCCTACTCTCTCTTGCACCAGCTTAATAACACACGCAGCAACCCAGCTTATGAGAGAGAGACAATCAGAAGCCTTTTGCAAAATGAAGACTAGGTCTAGCAGCCTATCTAGTCTTATTGTCCAAAGGAGACACTGAAAGACAAGATTGGTTCATCTTCCATTTGAAAGATCTAGAATTGTCACCATAATATTAGTGGTGCCAAATATTTGTTGTGCCAAAAGGACAGAGGAGCCTGCTGACCATGACAAGACCCCCCCACCTTGGACGCTGTATTCACCAGACCTGGAGGGTGCCTGGATCATGGGAGACCAAGAAGGCTTCAGAGCCCAGGAGGGGGAGCCCAGGTCCCGAAAGCACCAGCAAAACGGTGAGAACTACGCTCTGGACAGAGGACAGAGCTCCCCTCCTGCACACGAGTGACTCCTGCAGAGCCCATCCTCTTGGGAGCCACCAACCCTAGACCTAAACAGCAAAACTACCAGGACACCAAAGAAGGAAAAAAGACCTTGTTCGGGGGCACTTCTTGGTTTTCACTAAAGCCACCCTCTAGCCCTGTAGAGTTCATGACCCCCGAGTCCCCGAGCCCTCCTTGATGCTACACTGGAGCTGCTCACTTGCCTGCTCCTGCGAAACGCACTTCATGGCTTCTTCACGTGCTCGGGACTGTAAAAGATACAGATCAAAAGCCAAATGGAAGAGAGTCTTTAAAAAACCTTTAAGAGAAAAAAATAGAAGATCTCAAATGTGCCTTTTTAATTTTTAAAAACATAAATATTGAAATTAAAAGGTTTTGTTCCAACAGTTGGAAAATAGTTAAATTAAAAGTACTGCCACTCAATAAATTCTGAAGACTCTGAAACGATACAGAACCGTGCTTGTCATAGGACATTTTAAGGGAGAAACACTTGAAATTATACACGGAATGCAATCACATTCATGAAGAACATACACAAAACCACCACAGTGGCAAAAATGCTGTGAGGAAATGGCACCTAAATTGCTAATAACGGATACTGTTGTTTGGTGAGAAATAGTGTCTTCCTTTTCTGATCATTCCATATTTACCATTATTTTTGTAACAAGTTTGCATTCCTATTGAAAGACATACTGTTTTACTTTATAAACAAATTATATATGAATTCCTCTGCTTACCTACCCATATCCCTGTTAAAGACATGGATATAATTTACATATATATTTAAAAATTACCAAAGGTTAGTAATGCTACTACACACAAAATATTTCTGTGGATTAACTTTTACCAAGTCTGGAACTGAACTTGTGGTCAGAACACTGGGAATGGATCAACTTTTTTCTTACTTTTTGAGATGCTTGTAGATTCACAGGCAGTTGTTATAAGAAATAATAGGAAGAGAGTCCACATACCCTTTTCCCCAGCTCCCCCAAATAGTAACCATCTCGCATAACTCCAGTACAAGTATCACACCAGGAAGTTGACTTTGGTACAACCCATAACCCTACCCAGATTTCATCAGTATTTTGTGCACTAGTGTGTGTGTGTACTTAGTACTATGCAATTTTATCTACTTTCCAGAATTGGGGAACCACCATAGTCTAGATTCAGAACAGTTTCATCACTGTTGCTACCCTATAAAGCCACAACCACTTCCCTCCCCAGTTCTCTAACTCCTGGCAATGGTCATCAGCTTTTGGCCAATGAACAATTATTGATACTCCATGTGTGATTCACTATGCCAAGCACAGTGACTGATCAAATCAAATGAACAGTGCAGCCTAGTGGTTAGGAATGCAGGTGGGAACTAGACGAACTGGGTTCAAATCGTGGATGGCCACTTTGTGACCCTTGGTGAAGTAGTCAAGCTTTCTATGCCACAGTTTCTTCTTCAATAAAATGGGCTAGTAATAGATCATAGGGTTAGTGTTATAGAATTCAATGAGTTAATTTTTGTAAAGCAAGTAGAAAGTGCTCGGCACAATCTAACTCACAGTTTAGATTGTGAATTATTGTCTAAGAACTTACAATTCCGTAGAGAACACACAAAACTTGAACCAGGTCGGCCTATGTGAGGTGATGTACTATAAATGTAAACACAGTATCAGTATTGGGGAGAAAGCAATAAATTCTGGCTGTGGAAGGCTGAGATAGGCTTCCTAGGAAAGAGAATATTTGTGTTGGGCTTTGGAGTATGAGTAAGACTTTGACAGAAATAAAAGGGAAAGAAAGATGTTTCATGCTAATAAAACAGCTTGATCTGTGGCCCTGAGGCATGAGAAGACACCTGCCTTTTCCAGGAAAGACCCAGAACAAAAGGCTGGGAGGAGACTGGGGCAGGGGAAGGGTGGTAGCCACCAATAAGTCCCAGTGAAGGTGGGGGCCAGGTTGAGGTTCCTGAAATCCGTGCAATCCTGGAGAAGGCTAGAACAGAATAGAAAGAAGTGCGTGCCTCCTGACCACAGGCATATAGGGAGGAGAGGATTAGAATGGATGCAAAAGTACTTTCTAAATTACAAAACACAAACATTGGTAACTTACTGTAAATGATAGCAGCAACAAGGCTTAAACGCCACCACCATTCATGTTAGAAGCACAAAATCTTGAGCGCCTGTTGCAGGTGCATTGTAAGTTATTACTCTGACTCACACCAGAACCTGTCCCCACCCCACCAGGGCCGTTTCCACTTGAGCCAGGTGTTCTCAATTCCCTTCACTGGCAACCTCAAACCATCCTTTTCCTGGCGTTTCCAAAGGAAGCTCCTAGGCAGAGACTTTGGGGGTTCCCTGTCTCTCCCCCAGTCACTGGCATCATGGCCTGGGCTTTGTCACTGTGGCCCCTGTGTTTACCTGACCACCTGGCTTTTTGCCTTCATCGGGCTCAGCTAGTCTGGGCCCCTGAACCCAGGCCTGGCTCAGGCCTCCTTTTTTCTCTCCCTGCCTGGGGTGGTGCTTTTCTTCCTGTTGCTTCGGGGGGGGGGGGGGGGGGGCGGCTAACCTCCCATGTTTGCTGTGATTACGATTTCCCTGGCTGGGGGGCCTGTGAGGATTTCTGCTTGTCCCTCCCCAGGTAATCTTGCTTCTTGGGTTCCAGGTCTTCCAGTGACCTGCTGCTGCCTACACTCAGTGTGGCACAAAGTTCATCTTGTGGTTCTGCTTTGGAAAATGTTCTCGATCAGCTGCCACCTTTGGTGATGTTTCCCAATATAGAGGAGGAGGCAGAAAGCCAAAGAGGGCTTATTTCCCTTGCTTAATCTAATTATACGGTTAACTCTATATAAACTAGAAAAAGAACTGATTATATTTCTTAATAACATCAGGCACATTCTGTCATTTTCATATCTGTGAGAAGGAAAAGATGTTGGAATAAATGGCTCTTGCTAAGTGGGCAGTGATGGTGGTTTACAGTTTGGCTCTGAAAACTAAGAAACCAAAATATAAAAAAGAAAAGCATTTCCCTTCCCTCTAAACAAATTTCAGTCTATGAAGTAGTCAGAAGATCATGAAGATGAAATGTAACCAAACAGGACTTAGATCCCCAAGTTCTCTCAAAACAATACCTTGTTGTCCTCCACATAATTGAGCAGGCCAAGATCCTTCTCAAGCCAGGATTTTAACTTCCACGACAAATATTCGTGCTGAAGTTGATCCATGGAAGATATGACTTAATAGCATGTATGGTAAACACAACAGCTTCCCAACAAAACACATCAAGACATGTTCCCATGCCCATGTGCATCTTAGATAAAACTCAGACATTAAATAAAATTCGCTCATGTAAACAAAACAGCCAAATATATCATTTGTAAAAAAAAAAAAATTCACTGATGTTTGGAAAAATGCCAAAATGTCCAATTTCCCAAGACACTATGCAAACCCTTTTGTACAGTTAGACCCTGTATCTTTTTAAGTTTTGTGTAAGGGTGCTATCCAGGCAATGGCCAATTTGGATCTTTGCTTTCTGACTTCCCCCTGGCAGAGGGCAGCCAGCCAATGAGAGGAAGTACAGCATAAATGATGGCAGAGAAGGATGCTTTATTTTTAATTTAATGCAATAGGATGATCTATTAAGAAATTAATTGTGCCCAGTTTCTCATTGCAGCAGACACCTCAGTGAAGGACAAAAGGTCATTTTCTTTCCCCACACAGGCTCCCACCATCTATTGCCCCCACTCACACCCCCAGGATGGTTTTAGTTGAATTTCTTTTGAAAAATATAAGAGTGTCTCAAACTCGGAAATGTATAAAAATCGCCTGAGGGGTTTGTTAGACTGGATATGTCTGACTCTCTCCCTGGAACTGCCCATTAAGATTTCTTAGGGTGGGGACTGGGAACCACATTTTAAACAAATTCCTTAAGAAATTCTGATCCAGGGGTGGTTTTAAGAACATTCTCTGAGAAACATTAGGTCAAAAGAGACACAAAATAAAGCAAACAAACAAACCACCGAAATACCTGGATATAGGATCAAGGGGAGCTGAAAATTCGGAGGAAAGGGCCAGACCGCGTTAGCCTCTTATCCAAGTTAAGGAGCTTGGTCTTTAATCCCAACAGGCAGGGCCACTGTAGAGTTTTAAGCAGGACTGTGACATGGTAAACTTTGCAGCTCATAGCTCATGTGTCACCCTCTCCAAGAAGCTTCCATTCTAGTCCAGGAGAGGTTCCTGCTCTTCCATGCTCCATATCAGACTGTGCATAGTTCTAACTCTCCACTGACACACTGTATTGACATGATCCATTTGATTGTGTTATTCTAATCTGTCCACCACCAGTTAGTGTCTATGGGCAAGGAAGTGATTTACCCACAGTGCCTGGCATACAGTAGGTGTCCTGTAAATGTTTAATCAAGCAGACAATTTCCATTTACCAAATGGTCTTCATTCTTCACATGAAAGTCAACTTCACTGACCACTTTCTCTTGCTCGCATAGCCTAGAATGCTTTCTTTCTTTCTTTCTTTCTTTCTTTTTTTTCTTTTAGAGGTAAGGTCTCACTCTGTTGCCCAGGCTGGAGTCCAGTGGCATCATCACAGCTCACTGCAGCCTCAAGCTCCTGGGCTCAAGCCATTCTCCTGTCTCAGTCTCCCGACTAGCTGCATCTACAGGTGCCTGGCACCACTGGGAGCTAAAGTTTTAGAGTCGGGGGTCTCAAACTTCTGGCCTCAATTGATTCCCCCACCTCGGCCTCCCAAAGTGTGACAGACCTGAGCCACTGTGCCTGGCCAAATGCTTCATTTCTAGCAGAGAAACTGGGCCCTATTTCTGAACCCTTCATAAGCCAGAGGATAGCCATCCTATGGAAGGAGTCAGAATGAAACCTCAGATGCCTGAAGCTTTGATCATACTGCTGTGAAGTTAATTAGCTTATGTTTTAATGTTTCAGAAAATAACTAAAGCTCTGGCAAAGTCCACATGTGTAAAAGCCCCTCAAAATGTACCAGCAGTTGATTATAGCACGAAAGCACGTGGTGTCCACAGTCTTTTAAATCCTAGAAACAAAACACCTGGATTCGGTTCTGGAGCAACCCCCAACCCCAGCTACACGCACCGGTTTCAACCTGGCCAGCCCTTCCACTCTCGCCTTCCTCCCCACGCAGTGGTGGAAGTAAGGAAGGGGCAAGAAGAATTTTTTAAATTCTGATTTTGCTTTTATAAAGAAGGCAAGAAACATTCCCTGAACTAGGAATCATAAAGATTCACCCCTGTGAGACCACCCCTGTGAGGGTCGCTTCCATTCTCAGAAAATCGCGCTGAGACACCAAATGGGCGGAAACGTACTGACCCGCCCCCCCCCCCCCAGCGAGCACCTGTGGCTTTACCTGCGCGCGTCCTCGTGCAGTTGCGTCCCGTCCATAGTCTGCGCCTCGTCCAGCTTCCATTGTGTCGTGGGTTCTTCCAGCTTATTCTTCAGCCTCTGAGCGCAGCTCTGTGCACTGAGGACCCGCAGATCAGTCTGGGGACTTTGGGTTCATTAATCCTGAGGCCAGGAGAGACTCCAGGGGGCAGCTAGAAGGACAACCCAGTGTTCAGGGCTCCCTCGATAAGTGGCTCCAGAAGTGGCCGCCTTCCACGGTGGGCTCAGGAGGGCCTGTGTCCCAAGCCCCAAACCACAACCCAAGACCAAGGCCGCCCGAGGATGCAGCCAGGGCGGACCCTTCCCTCCGAGGGCCCCCTGCAGCCTTTCTCCCCTTGCCCCCGCCCAGGGAGGGGCCTCCGGGAGGAGACCCACACCTGGCCGCCCAGGTGAGCGCCCTCAGTCCTTGCAGCTGCCCCACGCCCCTGCGTCCCGGGCCGGCCTCGCCCGCCCGGGAGGTGGGGGTGAGGGGGCGCGGGCTCCCCCGCCCCTGCGGGCGCACCTGCCGGCCAGCGAGGAGGCTTCATTAGGCCGCGCCCGAGCGCCCGGCCTGGGCGGCCGCAGTTCAGGCCATGGAACCAGCGGAAGATCCCTTCGAGGAACCCGGGGGTGAGCGAGCGAGCGAGCGCCCGCCAGACCCTCAGCCTCTGGCGCGCGAGGGGTCGGGCTTGGGGGGCTTTCCTGCGGGGCAGCCGCTGGTCACCCAATTAGCGCCCTGCACTTTGGGGTTCCGATGTCCCGGGAGCCCTGCTACTCTAGGTTCTGAAGGTCCTCACCTTCTCACGGGGAGCGTATCGCTGTAGGAGATTGAGCAGGTACTAGGTACTATGTACCAGCTTCCTTGCTACAGGACAAGCTCTCCTAAAATGCCATAAATCTCCCCACCATCTGGCCTTGCCCGTCACCCCAAGGAGGCAGGCAGGCCTGCTCGCCCTCTCCACCAGCCTCAGACCCCCTCCTGCAAGTCGGGTCTGACTGCACCCTAAGAAACGACTCTCGGTAAAGCCCACGACCTTCCATCTTTCTTTACAGGTTGTTGGGAAGTCCTTCCTTAAGACATTCTCTCTCATGCAGTTTTCGTTAAAATAACAATAGCTTAGTTGCTAGGTAGCATTCATTTACAAATATTCCAGTGTAGTTGGAATGATAAAGTAGTTGAGTGAGTTGGGTGGTGAAAGTGGAGGGAACATTTGGTGGCCCCAGGAAGGACAGGACACGTGCTCACTGTGTTGGGTGATCTTGGACAAATCACGGAACTTTCTAATCCTTTGTCTGTTAGAAGGCGGCATTAACAGTGCCTTCTCCACAGTGATTAAGTGGGTACTGTACTAACCTTTGCAAGGTGCTTAGCACCGTGCCTGGAACATGGTGAAACAGTCTTTCCTCAAAGAAAGGAAAACAAGCATTCATGATGAGTGATTGGGGGGTGGGGGGTTTAGTTCCGCTGAGTCACTCTTTCATTATCCGAAAAAGAAGGTTGGCCTGGGAGTGAGGTGCTGCTTTGCAGGGAGGGGTAGAAAATGGGTGCGCTGTGGGGGGAGGTGGGGTGGAGGGGGGTTGGTGGAGACAGAGTGAGTTCTGTGGAAGGCAAGCATGATTGCTCCTGCTGTCTCCTTTGACGTCCTTGCCTGGGCTTCTGCAGACTCTCTGATCCTGCCTTGCTCCTTCTCCAGGCAAAAATCCCCGTTCTGTAGCAAGAACAGGATCCGGTCTTAGAAGAAGCAGAATCCCAGTCAATCTGTTTCCTTGTCCTCCTAAGCCATCCCTAACCCCGACGTGTGTTCCTTAGCAATACCCACACAGATGCCTCTCCCTCAAATGCATACATACCCCTTGTGTCTGGGAAGAAGATCGGGAACTCACAGCGAGTGAGCACCCTCAAATTAGGAGGTACTGTGAGCTAAAACCCCCTTAGAGCTGCATACGTTTGTTTACATTTTTCAAAGCAGTCGGGTTCTCTCATTTGATGGTCACAGTAGTCAAGGTAAGTCTAGAATTATTGGCTCATTTCATAGGTTGGCAAATTAAAGCTTAAGATCAAACAACAAATCAGTTGCAGAATAGGAAGCAGCACTTCCTGGTAGTGCAGGCTCTGCCTTCTTGCTGGTGCTAAGGTCAGTGGTGCTGCCTCCCCACAGGCCAGGAAGGTGCAGGCAATGCCCGGCCTCGGGAGGAAGAGCCGCTGCAGGGTTCAGCCCATCAGGTTCGCGATGCCCCACGGGAGGAACCACCACTCTCCTGTGCCATCTCAGGAGAGAAGAAGCTGTCAGAGGTCTCTGCAGGTCTAACTGGGGCTTCTGCTGGGAAAGCCTGCCAGCCGCCTGGCTCCAGGGCGCTCCACAAAGACAGAGCTCCAGCCCCACCTGGACGCCAGCCCCAGGGGGAAGGTTGTTCCCTCCCTGCGGGAGAGGTGAAGACGGGGAAAAGGCCGTATTCTCCAGGCCCCGGAAAGCAGAAGAAGCTGAATGCTGGGGTTCTGGCCTCAACGTCATCTCCAGGTGTCACCAACGTGGTCCACACCAAACACAACCCAGTGCCTTGTGGGTCGGGCCGGGGGCCCTGCCACCTGGCCAACCTCCTCAGCACATTGGCCCAGGGCAACCAAAACACAGACCAGAAGAAGCAGCCCCCGGAAGTGACCTGCCAAGTTCGGAAAAAGACTCGAACCCTGTACCGCTCAGGTAAATCCCCAAAGGTGACAGGAAACCTGAGAGATCTGGTGCCATCCTGGGAAAGGTGGGGCCGCACAGACAATGTAGCCCCAGGAGACCAGAGGGGTATGGTTAGTTTATGTGTCATTTTGTCCTGGATCCTCTCTTGGGCCATGGCAGTGCCACCACCTCTGACCCTCAGAGAGGAAGGGTGGGTTGTCTCACCAGAAAGTGAGATTGGGACCCGGGAGGAAGGTTAAGGAAAATCTGTGTATCACACAGGTCTCTGTCACTACATTCAAGAGCAAGAAGACCCAACCCAATGGGGAACTTAGCCGTGAAAGGTTTTGGGGAGGGGCTGGGTTGGGGACAGTGTCCCATCTGCTAGAGACACTTGGTGGGCATCCTTTTTCTCCTCTCCTGCCCTGTCACTGGTGTTCATCCTTCTTGCACAAGTTTCTTCTTCTTCTAGACCAGCTGGAGGAGCTAGAGAAGATATTCCAAGAAGACCACTATCCTGACAGCGAGAAACGCCGGGAGGTCGCCCAGACGGTGGGGGTCACCCCCCAGCGCATCATGGTAAAGGGGGCTGGCTCACTGGGTGGCAGTGGGGTTGGAGCACCTGATGATTGGGATTCTCCAGTTGCAGATCAGAGTGCTCGGAGGCAGGCCAAGCAGGAGCCGAGGTCATGTCTCGGACGCAGCTGTGCGCCTGCCTGTTTGGACAGCCACAGCCTTAGACTGGTTGAGAAGGTCACCACAGATAGCTTTCTATAAAACCAACCCGACAGGGAGGCATCTGAAGCAAAGTGGTGAAGTGACCCCCTGAAGTCCTGTAGTTCACCATGTGACAGTCAGCTTGAGTCTCCACCCCTTAGTCCCTACTCCTCTTCTCAAATTCTTCAAGTGCCTTTCCCCTGCAGGTGTGGTTCCAGAATCGCAGGGCCAAGTGGAGAAAATTGGAGAGACTGAATGGCAAAGAAAACAAGGACGATCCTGCAGCCCCAGCCCCTGGCCCTGCCAGCAGTCAGTGCAGGTGAGAATTTCTCCTCTTCCTGCATCATCCCTGTAGGTAGAAACAGGGGCCACGCTAGGATCCTGAGGTCTAGGAGGAGAGAGTGTTGGGAGGCTGGGCATGAGTCCTGGGGTGGTTGGCTAACGCTTGGAGGAATTTTGGCTGGGTTGGGATGGAGAAGTTGCCAGGGCCTTGTAGGAGGCAGAGTGTGAGAATCTGGTGTCTCTTTCCCTGCTGCACTGGGCTCCAGTGGGAATCCAGAGACCACCAGAGCTACCATCTTCATTCCCTCTGCTTCCAGCTCTGCAGCTGAGCTCCCGCCCACGGTGCCCATGGACCCACGGCCTGAGCCCTTCCCTCAAGAGCCGCCTCTGGACACCTTTCCAAGTGAGCGCCTTCCTTCAGAGAGTGAGCTGGGGGGAGACGGCAGCTAAGAAGACAGTGAAGACAGAGGGTCCTTGCTTGATAGCAGAGGGAGTGGGCCAGAGCTCTGCAGGGTTTGCAGCCCGTGGGGCCTGTTCAAGCGGGACTGGGCGTTGCTCATGTCTACCATTCAGCAACCCCGAACATGCCTCCCACTTTCTTATTCTTATAGCCCTTCTTTGCTTGCTTTTCCTAGAGCCCCCCATGCTGCTGACTTCTGACCAGACTCTGGCTGCCACCCAACAGAGTGAGGGTGCTCAGGGGGTAGTGGTGACCCCACCACTCTTCAGCCCCCCACCTGTTCGAAGGGCCAACCTGCCTTTTCCCCTTGGCCCTGTCCATACCTCCCAGCTGATGCCTTTGCTGATGGATGTTCCTGGTGGTGACAGCAGCCACAAGGATGGGTCCTGGGGAACAAGGTATGAAACCTAAGGTGGGGGGAGGTCACAAGTTATCTTGGGAGGGCTATAGAAGGAGAGAAGAGAGGTAGACCCTGGGAGGGGAAAGGGGTAACCAAGAGGAACGAGGAGCAGTATATGAGATGGGAATAAAAGGACAAGTGGGTTTAAGGTGGGAGGAATCTAGGATAGCAAAGCAACAGAGCAGGACGAGGAAGAGGAGGCAGCGGCAGTGGTGCTATAAGCCTAGGGTCACCATGAAGATGGCAGGAAGGGACTCCCCTGCTGCGTGGTAGGAATGAGAAGGCCACCCCCGCACCTCACCAAGCGTTCCTCTGTCCTCCACAGCATCGACCTACCACCCCTCTGCTCATTTCTGGAAGAGCTGGAACCTCAGGATTCCCAACAGAGCAACCAGCCGGGCCCATTCCCGTTCTCCCAGGCTCTTCACACCCAGCTCTTCCAGCCCCCGCAGCCCCAGTTCCCTGGCCTCCACGCCTTCCCCTTCCCCAGCCCGCTGTCACTGCCCCCGCCAGAAGACACAGTCTTCACATTTCCCTGCGGCCCTGGCGGGGGCACATCTCAGGGCTATTGCCCCGGCCCCCCCTCAGGGCAGATGCTGCTGCAGCCACCTGCTGGGAATATGGGTGAGTTGGGGCTGGAGAGAAAGGTCCCCTTTGTGCTTGGGGAAGGGGAGAAGGACGGGGGGAGCCCCATGATCTGGAAGGCAGGCAGCGGCAGGGCACGGGTGGTGCCCCTGGTTCTCTTTACTAAGCTCTTCTTCCTTGGATTTCCCAGAGGCTGCATAGCAAAGTGTGAATCGGCAAGAGAGCTCCTTGGGGTTTGGGGCCAGGAAAAGCGAGGCTTGAGGTCCAGCTCAGCTGGCGACTAGCTCTCCTGAGTCTCAGTTTGCTAGCAAAATACGAGTCCCATATGCTAGAGGGGTTGGGTGAGGCTTGGAAGCAGATGAGTGAGAACACGTGGCACAGTGGACGGCAGCTATATGAGTCCTCTGCTGGGCCACTCGGACCTCTGAAATCCCAGAAGCACTCATCTAATCAAGACCAAATTCTAGCAGAAGGGGAGGAAGGACACATCCAGGTGGCCTTGGTCTCCTTGCTGCCTGCGTGAGACAGGGTTGGCCTGACCGTGGTGCACTTTGCATTGGTGTTGCCAGACCACAGGATCTTGAGTCCAGGGGTGGGTCTGGTCCGGAGGGAGAGCCTGATGGTGCCAGCATTTCACCCAGACTGACACTGGGGACCTCAGCTGTGCTTCTGCGGAGGTGGGAGGGGTCTCTGTTACAGAGCACATGGAGTGATGGTTGATGCTCTTAGTCCTGTCCAGTAATGCCTTTACCCTTCGACCCCACAGGCACAATCCCCTGGAGTGACACCTGCATGCCAGAACTGCCCTTCCCTGCTCCGTTCTGTCCACAGACCCTGGGACACCCCCCAGGAGGAGATGGCTACTTCCCTGACCTATTTCCAGCTCCCTGTGCTCAGGTGACGAGCAGACAGCCATCACCGGGGCTCACCCGGCTGCCTGAAGGGGCCAGACCAGGAACGGGGCCCTTACTCGGCAAGGTGCAAAAGGAGCAGCCTGCCACTTCCCTGGAGCAGCCCTGGGCACCGGAGGAGGCCAGAGAGAAAGACAAGAGCAGCCAAGTCCCCTAACTGAGGGGTCGAAGAGTGAACAGAGGCTGCTCAGTGGGACAGGGCTGGGCTCACGCATCCTCTATGTGAGGACAGGGCTGAAGAGTGGAGGGAGTCTGTGGCTCTGTTGCCTGGGGTGGGAGTGGAGTGTCTCCACTGTGCAGGCTTGTCTCACTGGACGTTGATTTGGGAAGGAGGAGAGCTGGTCCTACCCTTTTCTCCACACCTCTGTATGGCCATCCTGAAGACAGGGGTGGCCTATGCTACTTCTGAATGTTGTTTCCGGTTTTGTTTGTTTCCTATCCTTGATGGACAAATGAGCCCCAGCGTCTACTGTAAGCATTAAACTACTCCACCCTTGGGTTTTTCTCATCTTTTTAATTAAAGCTCCAGTTCCTTCCATGTAGCTCACCAGCTGTTGGATCAGGGGAGGTCTCCCCTGGGCATGCTCACCTATAGTCTGGAATCTTCTCTGGACCCATCTCTCCCACCAAAGAAGGAATCAAGATGTGGGCTTTTCCCTTGGTCCTGCTATTAAACCATGTTCTACTCCCAAATGCAGGACTGAACCAGAGCAAACCTGAGTCTGGGCCTCTCTGAAATTTGGGCTCCAGGGCTAGGATCACAAGAGAAGCCTGAGGATATCTGAGGTTGAGTCTCTAGTATTGTGAACTGTGACTTATTTTTCCAAAGCGCTTCTGTTTTGTGTGGAGGTGGGGGGAGGGAGGAGTGAGGGGCAGGAAGCACCTAGAAGAGGATGGCAAGTGGACACTTCTCCCCTGCACAGAAGTAACGCCACGGCATCCCCAGACTCACTGGATCAGGGTGAAGGCATCTCTTCTGTCCCCTCCTGCCCCCAGCTTGCAGAGGCACCAAAAGATACGTTGCTGGGTACCTGGAGAGATCACCTAAAATGATCACTAACCATGTCTGTCTTAACTCTCACCTATGGACTGCAATTTTACCTCCTCCATTTGTTTACGGTTCCCCTTTGAGGTTGGGTGTTAATGTAGGGAGCTCTGGGGGTGGGTCAAGGGGGAGAGAGGAGGGAACAAGAGAGTTTAGCCAAAGGTCAAGCATGATCCCTTGACATCTGAACCCTGGGCCAGGGACTAAGGTAAAAGGAGTGGACACTGAGGAAGGGCATGCCCACGTGTGCTCTCTCTCCTTCCCGTGCACAGACTGACTTTGCATCCACACTGAGCTTGAATAGCTCCCTTTATCCTCTGGTGGTGAATCAAAGCAGGTAAATGGCAACATAGGCAATGAAGGAGGAAATGTCAATTAGGCCTCATTCTTTCCATGCTTAAGATCCTGCCTTAGTGTGTTAAAGGGATAAAGGGAGAGTGAGAGGAGGGTAAACAACAAATTTTTATTAAAAAGTGGGGTGGTGCTGGAGAGATAAATCTAAAAAGGACCACAAAGATGAATGGAGTGTAGAGATGGTTTGAGAAGTAGCAACACATCCACTGAGAGATGGAAGACGAAAATAGCTGTAGAAGAAAATCTATCCTAAAATAAGCATAGATAGCAGAGAAAAAGACAGGGCACAGATCTGGAGATGGGGGAGAAGGGGACCCAAGGGTCTAAGGTAAGAAAGAACAGGTCGGGAGGGAAACGAAGTGAGGAAGACCAGGGAGGTGAGAAAGCTGATGGGACGGGAAGATGAATATGAGAAGGGAAAAAGTTAGAAAATGGTTATGAAGATCAATATTCTTCCAACACATAAAGAAGAGGAATGCTTAGGGATTAGAGAGATGGGATTGAACAGTCAGGAAGACCAGTGCAAGCTAATGAGAAAATGACTCCAAGAGGATGCAGAAGTCCACCAGCGAGGTGCACGTGGAGAGGAGAGTGCAGGAGATGAGGCTGACTTGACTTGCACGTGATAGGGAAGTTTACAAAAAGGAAAAGAATTTTAGAGAAGAATACGAGTGAATGTGCTAGTTGAGTGTGAGTGGGCTGAGGGAAGAGTTAGGTGGATCCACAGCTGAGGAGCAGCTGCTGTGGTTGTAACAGATAAGTACATGTCTAATGGGGAAAAACTAAAAATGAGTTGATTGGGAATTAAAAATGAGTGATAGACTAAACAAAGAGAAAATGGTGAGAGCTTCTTAGAAGCATAGAAACCTAGAGGTGGAAGAAACCTTCCAGGCTGCTAAGTCCAAGCTCTTGACATGCAGGAATCTCCTCTACCCACCATTGACAGAGCATCATCCCGTCCCATTTTTCCAGTGGAGGGGCAGGGGTTGGGGCTGACTCCCTTATATAAGCCTGTAGAATTTTTGAACAATTTTCTTATTAAGTTCTTCATTCTACCAGGAAGAAATCAATATCTAGTTTAATTGATTTGAGTTTTGTTTTCCAAGTGCTAACAAAGAATAAATCTCAATCTGAGGACTGCATGTCTTTCTTCAAAGCCTTTTCTTCTACAGGCAATAGAGGGAGCTCCTCTTGCCAGCCCTTGTGCAGTCCTGTCTCCAGGCTCCTCACCACCCTGGAGTTTGTCCTTGTTCTTTTTAACAGTGTTGTCAGGACGAAAGCTCACTTTGAACGTGGTTTGATCAACTGTTTAGAATAGCTGTTATCTCCATTAGATAGAATATTCTATGAATGGTGTTTCTATTAAAAAAAAAAAAAGCATTAGCTATTTTGTGGGGCCAGTTCATATCCTTGGTCCAAAACTTACAGTCAACTATAACCTCTAGGTCCTTTTAATAGACAATGTTTTAAAGCCAGTTCCCTCCCATTTTGTACTTGGAGAATTGACACTTCTAATCTAAATACACACAGATTTATATAGCCTGTTAAGTCTCATTTTGTTCGTTTTAGCTCATTACTGAGCTTGTTAAGATGGTTTGAAGTCCTTATATAACAGGCATTTTTGAAATTTTGTTCTATCTACAAATTTAATATGTTTTGTATATTTTATAATCAAATCATTGATGAATTATTAATAGTATACAGGATATGGGTAAATATAGGATTCTAGCATCCCTACTTGAAAATACTCCATTAATGGGCACTTTCTTGAGAGTTACACTAGCTACAAATCTTTCATACCTGTGTTATCATCCCATGCCTTTCTTTGCTATCTCCCACAGGGATTCTGAGGAAAAACTGCTGTATGACTCAATCAAATCAAAACATATTCCCTGCATAGCACTCTGATAATTTAGCATCCTTCTACAACTAACTACATAGCCATGGAGATTAGTCTGGAATGGATTTTCTTAAGGAAAACTTGTTGTCTTTTATAGTTTTTTAAAAATCTAAATGTTTGTAAACCATCCTTTAACAACCTCTTATAGAAGTCCATAAGAATTTTACATCGAATTTATTCTCCTTTAGTTTCTACAAAACATCTCTTTGAAAGTTAGGATATTTGCCTCAATTAAGTCTTAGAGACCCTCTCCTGTTCTATACTAGAAAAAAATATAGAATTATTTAAACGAGCTATAAGTCTTCTGGGTTTTAAGTCCATCTTATGGTTTTCTGTCCAACCCTTTTAATATCTAGAATAGTTTCCTTTCTTCTACAAGATAGTCTGAAATGAGAATCTGGTGCTTCTGCTTTCTTTGTATTAGATGTTGACATGACAATGTCTGCCTAGAGGAGTACATTTATCTTTTCGGTCCTTCCTGTAGCAAGTGTGGCTTTATTATTATCATTGTTACTGTTAGTATTGGCCTTTAGCATGTTCGCAGCACAGAGCTTCTTCCAGGCTTTGAGATACTGTCCTTGGAATTCCTTTTAATTCCTGTGTATCTTTTTGGCCCTTTCAAGATCTGAACTTCCCTGTGTAGCCACATCGTTATCTTTGGGATGACTTCCTAGGTTACAGGTTGTAATGATCTGCGATTATATCTGTAGAATTTCATTTTTGATAGTTCCACATCCCTCTGAGCCATCCTCATTTGGAAGAGTCTTGCACTTCTTACAGGTAGCTCTAGCTTTTGCTTTGGTTTTGTGAGGAAGCAACATTTCTGCATGCTGGGGACCCACAGTCCAGGCACTTCTCTACTTAGACCATGAGGAAAATTCCTACCTGCCCCATCCTCAACTTCTCCTCTTCTAACAGGACAACCTCAGGAGTCTGCAATTGACCTGAGCAGAATCTTTCATTGTAAACTGGAGAAAAATCTGTCTACTCCTCCAATTTTAGCTTTCACTACAAAGATTTTCCCACTAGATGGCAATCTATGACCAGTTTCACTGTGACGCTGAACTATTTCTGGTTGTTTATGATAAGAACGCCCTGTGAATTCTTTCTCAAGTCTTTCTCCAAAATGACCCAGAGCCCCCATCCCGTCAACTAATACCAGGTTCAAAGTTATTAAAGTTATTTGGGTGTAGCTTGGTTTTCCAGATAAAATGTAGGATGTCCAGTTAAATTTGAATTTCAGATAAACAACAAATAATTTTTTTAGTGTAAGTATGTTCCCTGAACTATTTGGGTATCCTGTATTTTTATTTGCTAACTCTGGCAAACCCTAGTTGTAGCACTTTGCTAAGGACATCTGCATCCGTGTTAGCTTTGCAATTCAGAGATGGGCCCAGAGTTGGCTTCTTTGTCCTACCCAGCTTTCTTGCTGTTCAGGCTCCTAAACAGTCCTGGGTTCATTGCTGGCGTTTTAGTATCCTCCTCCCACCCGCATGCCCGCTTTAGAACTCTTCATAAAGGCTCCACAACTGTCCAAGAAAATAATTCCCTTTCATGTCTTAAAATCTGCTTGGTCTCCATTATATTTTCTGTTCCTGTAAGCTAAATATTTTATATTAGTCACTTAGATAGCTTTATGAAATAGCCCATTCGAATTTATTTTTAAATGTCTATTAAAGCATCATTTGCATAAATGGAACACAGAATGGAAACAGGTTGTGAAAGACAATTTGGCTTTTGTTGATTGCACTTTAAGTCTTAAGTGGTCTTCCTTCATTAGTTAAGAGTAAATCTGATTCCCTGGAAGTGATGTGTCTCCTTCATTCACCCAGAAGTGGTGTTATTTGAGTCCAAAGGGACAGTCCAGAGATTTAGCATCCTTATATTTGTAGTTTAGTTCATACTGTTCTTTCATAAATACTCTTTCATTTGAGTGTTATAACAAAGCCCTGAGAAATAAGGGTAGACATTCATGCTATCACACAGTGGGGGTTTATGAGCACTAATGGTACTGGGTGAACACAGAGATAAACAAAAAGTCTCCCCGGCTTTCAGGGAACTGCCAGTCTCACTGGGGAGTCTGACAGCACACATGGCCAGTTATAAGACAGGGGGGGTGATGCTGTGCAGGTCCAGCCCTGAGAACAAGGTGTGGTGGGAGCCTAAAAGGAGGAGCGGCCACTTGTGCCGGGACGTGCTATGAAAGCTTCAGGGTCTAAGGCATTAGAGCCAGCTTGAAATGCAAGAGTAGAACTTGGATGAGCAGAGAAGGGTGGAAAGGGTATTTCAGGAAGAAGTGATAGCAAGTGTAAGACACTGAGATCAGAAAGATGATGAGGAAGAAGTTCAGAGTGGCCGGGGTTGTGTGGCAGGGCTGTGGTGGAAGACTGGGGAGTCCTCACTTCCAGGGATCCATTCTTTGGGCCAACAATGGCACTGGCAGTTCTAACACATGGGCATGACTTGCCCAAATTCATGCTTTAGCAAGGTGAAAGAAGACTGACATTGGAGGACTTAGGAGATGCAGGGACACAGTCCGAGGCTACCGAGTTAGCCTGAGAGATGTGTAGGGTCAGGCAGGGCGAAGAGAGAGGAGAGAACAGACTTGAGGAATATTTAAGAGTCAATGCAACATGGTAGAGAGTTAGTTGAAAGGAAATGAGGAGAAAGGGAAGAGAACAAAGATTTTGGTAACTGAGAAATGGTATAATTGAGAAAAAATAGTGCAGAGGAAGGAAATTTGGGGAAAAGGAGAGTTGTTTTTTTTTTTTTTGCATATGTTGAGTTTGCGGTTCCTGTGGTTATCTGGGTGGATATGTGTGGGAATCAGAGTAGGGAACTAGGGCCTATGGGAGAGACAAGGACTAACGGTTGCTGTTGGAAGTATTCAGCACAGAAAGCACTAGCTGTAGTCAAGAAACCATATAAAGTTGCCCAGTCACAGTATGTAGCATGAAGAAAAGTGAACTTAGGACAGACTTACCATTTCCTATGGAAACAACAACATAGGGAAGGAGCAGGAGGCAGAAGAAAATGCGGTACTGAGATTGGCCACGGATGGCCTAAGACTAGAAGTTGAAGGGCCTGGATGAGGTGTTGGGTCAGGAAACGATCAAAGCCCAAATGGGGCCGTGAGTCCTGAGAGGAGGTTGGACAAGTAAGCGTGCAAATAAAGTTGCAATTATCCAAATCTACACCGCAAGAAACTGAGATTTAAGTGATTACCTAAAAATGCCTTAACCAAGTCTAGATGGAAGTCTTTGGAGTTTATTTCATTCTCCACTTTCCCAAATGCAGGTAGAGGAGTCTTGCTTTGTGAATGCCAATATATCATTTAAAACACGGAAGGAGCCTTAACAGGTAAAAGGCTATTAATGATAGCCAACTTCGTGTGCTTACATTTTTTACGAGATCATTAGGAGCTGAAATAGCTTACATACTCAACCCAGAAATTGGTCCTCGGGCAAAATATTAATGATGATAACCATTAATCTAGCATATATCGTATATCTAGCTCCCTGCCAGGTTACTTCATTTCACAATCTCCCTGTAAGATATTATCCATTTGACAGGTGAAAATGTGAGACTCAGAGAGGTTTGAGTATTTGCCCAAAGTTGTAAAGGGAATAAATTTGGACAGGATTTAAATCCATATTAGGAGGTGCCAACTTCAATAAACAATGTCCATTGATAGTTTTAGAGGAACATAATACGGAAACTTAGAAGGTTGGGTGGGAGGTGGGGGGTGTCACAAAACAATGAGTGTAAACTAAATTAGATTTAGAATCAAATCCTTCCATAGGTTCTAGGTCTGTGTTTAAATAATTTAGGCACTCAGTACTGCTTAGTTTGATTTGAAAAGAAATAGGGACATTATTGTGGTATGCAAGAGGGAGGAAGAGAATAGTCATCAATAGGAAGAGGAAGCAGAATGTTCCAAGACTGGGAGGGCAATTGGAATGTGTGGAGAGGGCAGGTGGTCAGGGCGGTAGGTGCAGACGAGGGGCAGATGTGAGAGACGGAGGGAGGAGGGGCACTGGTTGGAGCTGCATGGCTGGGTGGGTCCTGCTGGGATGAGCCTTGCTATCTAGTAGGTAACGGGACAGGTGAAGAATGTCAAATGAAATTTGGGATCATGGGACACTTCCAGAAAGACTGTGAGGGAAAAGACTGGGAGTAGACAGACCAGGGTTGGGAGGGGAGTCATTCCAGCATCCAGGAATGAGGCATCAGGACTGAAACAGTCTTGGTGGAATAATCGTTCAGTGAGAGTGATACTGGGAAGAAACCAGCACAAATTGACGGTGTAGCTGGGGAGGAGAGAATGTCAAGCTGCCGATCTGGGAGTAAGATTTTACAAAATATGGAAGTCAGAGGAGGGGCTGGTTTCTGCCTCAGCATCACTGGAGCTTCTGCATCTTACTTGCATCTTTGTTCTGTGGCGTTCACGTCTTAAGAGTTTCCTCCTCTCACTGCCCTGGCAGGTTGCCTCTGTACATTCCTCCTGCCATAGTTTTATTACCTGAGAATGGAATTTCCACCTACAGAGATTCCATGGGCCTTTCTGGGACACCTTCACTTTATTGCTTTTTATGCCACCCCTTCCACATAATTCCACTGCCCTCCCCAACTCCCAACTCCTGCACCTGTACCCTAATTCACACTCTCATAGCCCACCAGGGATGTGATCCTCTCTTTGCCAGACGCCCCTTCTTCTGAGCTACCAACCACATAGGCATTTGATGTTCCAGGCACTCCAATTCCACCTCTTTATTCACCTCATTGCCCCATACAGAACACACTGTTCATTTTGGTTTGACTTTTTGGTTACTTCCTACAACTATGAATTATCTGAATTGGTGGTATCCAGGTACATATTCATACCCAGTATAAAAACAAATGTTTCCATGACCATAAAGGACAAGTGCCAAATGTTTTTAAAAAGTACTTTATATCTTCATTTACCCTTGATTTCTCAGCTGAAAAACTCCTCCTTTGTCTTTTTTCCTCTTTTATTTGTTAAGGCCACTATTATTTTATTTCAGGGAGGAAGCCTAGTCTTTCTGCATAAATCCTCTCTCTCCCAAAGATCCTTTTGTACTTTCCTCCCCCAAATCTAAACAGCCATCTACACATACACACACACACTCACGCTCCCGACTCTTCAGTTCTCTAAGGCCAGCTTGTGCAAGGATGATGAATTGCTGCGAAAACCACACCTTGATTCTTGTTTCCAGCCTGACCAAGCTTAATTTTATCACCAACACCTGCTTATTAACAATTCCACAAGTCTGACCACCCTCTCCTCCTGCTCTCTCAAAAATAGCCTGTCTGCTCATTTTCTGTTTGCTCAATCTTTGCACCACAAGCCGCTCCCCAAGTGAGCACACACTTGTCAGATCACTGGCTTAAATCCTGGTGGTGAACACCCAGCTGTTCAAATCTGTGGTTCGTAATCAACTGGATGTGTGACATTAGGCAAGTCACTTCCCCTCTGCAGGCCCCATTGTGACAAAGAAGGGTGTTGGACACAAACACCTTCATGGGTCTTTCAACCCCAGCAGTGGATGATTTTCTCAATCCCACCATTACCTGATGTGAGTGAGGAAATACTCTAGAACTGACTGGCTGTGTCCCACCGAAGGGCCCATCCTTTCCTCCCCTTCCCCATTTCTGTTTTCTCCCTAAGACTGCTTCTGTGATAGTCTAAAGTCTCTCTTGCTGGGCTTAGATGATTCAACAACAGCATTCCACTGTCTGTTGCTCTCAGCCACATTCCTGAACAGTCTGAGTTTCCTCCTTGGGGTTCAGGAGCCCCATGGTCTGTGAGCAGATGTGGAGCCTCCATCTTACTCTGTGCCCTGCCCTGGCTGCTCCCACTCTACTGGGTTTCCAGCTACATTGTTCAGAGAGAGCCACCTCTCTGCAACGCTCAGGTAAACTGCCAGGAAGTTGTTTACCTGCCCCCTGGTGCTCCTGGAGAACTCTGTGGGCCAGACGCTGCCCCTCCCTATAGTGAGCTCTGCCCTCAGCCATGACTCATGCACCGGGCAGCAGGCAGCAGCCACCCCCACCCTGACCAGCTCGAAAATGTATAGCACACACCGACCCAGCTCCTTCACAAACTCCGGGTTCACATGCCACCCAGAGAGAACTGGCACCCTCATTCACTCACCTTCAATCCCTGCGTTTTCTTCATGCCTTTAGCCTGGTGTTTTGCAACATATGCTCCCTTGGAATTGCAGACTGAATGGATGCTCTTCCAAGGAAGAGGCTGGGGAAATTGCCACTCCACGATTATCATTTACAGTGGGCGTGTCGGAAAAAATGGGCCAAATATTATTAAGCCTAGAGAATGTTCTAAATCTAAGCGAGAAGTGCGTTTGAATCGTGACTGAGTTTGGCATCTGTCTCTCTTCAGCTCGTTTACTCCGAACTTTTGGCCCTTCCACACACCTGATGTCAGAGTTAGACGATTACACTAAACTGCAGGTTTGTAGCTGCTGTAATCACGCAGCTCCTGAGTCATGTTTACAGCAAATGCGGCTGGCTCTAGGGTCACTGGCCTGGGTGAGTGATAGAGCCAAGTCACCACCACAAAAGATATGTACGTAGAGGTCTGAAAAGCCAGGTACGAACATGCCTGAATCTGAATGATGTCTTAGGCAGGTGGGTGAGGAATAACTATAGCTATAAAGGGCCACCGTACCGAAGTACTGGATTTCTCATTGTACCCCATAAACAAGAAGAGTTTGTGATAAGGCAACATCACTACTTAAAAAACACACTGACTATTGTGGGTGGACCAACATGGGGTCCAAAAGATTTGTTTCAGGGGGCTGAATACATGTGCAAAAGAGGGAGAACCACTGATAGATTTCTAAAGATGTTTAGCTTCTACCCCACAGGCTAATTTAAAAAACAACAACAAAAAAATCAGTCACCATAGAACCCAGATTCATAATATCTTGTGTCATGGATTTAGACGTTAATTAAGAGACAGAAAACAAAATTAGGGAAAATAAGTACATTTCAAACTGTGAGCCTTCCAGATACTAATGTGTAGGCTGGTCTTAAAATCATCATAAATGGCTGAGACAGAGCGAGTAGTACACACCTAAAATCTGAAAGTCATTGTTAACTTTAAGTAAAAGTTAGTGGTAAAAATAAACTTTAGTGAATATCTTTCTAAGCTATGTGAGGAGGCAAAAATGACATGGAGGTTCAACGTTTTAGGGTGCACAAAGGAAATAATTCAGCATATATCTATATGATTTTAAGCTCTAAGCATGTTCAATTCAGAAAAGGTTCTTTAAACAGAGCTATTTTTGATGTCTCTTGAAGACACTACCTCATGCATTGTTTTGATTAAAAAAGCAACAAAATACTGTATATTCATATATACTTTGAATGCAGTTCTGTCCAAAAGATATTGGTTCATGTTTGTTTTCACAGTCTCTCATAAGAAATTGCATTGTTTTTAAGCCTATTATGGCAGTCAGGAACTGAAGAAGTTGAATTAAATTCTGAAAATATGAAGAAAAAAGGAACAATGAGTGAACCTATGCTCAATTTTTCCAAACTCAAAGTATAGAAAATTTGGTAATTCAACTTTAGAGAGATTACTTGTGCCCAAATTTTTTCTTTCTTTTTTTAACCAAGGACTTAAGGACAGGTGAAGCCAAATGTCTTTTAATTTCCCAGATTAGGTGAGAATAGCCCAATTAAGTGATTACATATTATTAATAAACATCTAAAGAACTGTTTTATTTAGAAGTCTTAATAGAACTTAGGTTCAAAGAGATCAGAAAACCTTAGCAACTTTAAGAAACAGTCACGCAACTCAAAAAATTATTTGCATGTACATCATTCAGAAGTTGATATTTTACCTCTCTGAGAAAATAGAGAATTTGCCTAGAAATCAGGAGTTGGAGATGGCTCTGTTTGAGCCACACAGCCAATATTCAAATACTGCTTTGCACGAATAGTTTGGATTATAACTATTGTTACTGCAATCAATAACAATCAGTTATTAGTTTCTATATTAACATATGTACAAATGTTACATCACATATAAATATTTTTAAAAATCTGACTTTATGAAAATAGCAAAAAACTTTAATTGAACTCTCTAAAACCATCCTTATTTTAGATTTTTTATATATCCTACTTTTTTAGCATCATCCTGCTTATGATAAAATATTAGCCCCCATCTTAATTACTATAGTGATAACTTTTTTAAAAAATTAAGTACACTAACATATATTAGGGTGGATTCAAAACAGAATTGTTTTGCCAAAAGTAGTACTGTATTATGTCATATCATCGTTAATTGGGCATGGGGCAAATTTTACAGTATTATTCTTAGCTTTGTACAAAGCTGCAAGGCAATTCTACTTTTGAGCCCTCCTAAATGTAAAACAGAGTAGTAGAGTGTCAAAGGACTATAATGATCAAGCTTAAAAGATGGCATAAAAGATGACTCTGTTATTATTATATGAGGACCCTATATGAGAAAAAATTTAGAGGATATTCTTCAACTGAGAAAAGCAATCTAAAAGGAGACAGAGAATGATACATTTTTAGAGTTGGATAGGACTTTGGAGGTTGCTTGGTTCAATCCTGAATTTTACATTTGAGGGAAGAGGGACATGGAGAGGTTCACTCATGGCAGGGTGGTAACTGCAGTTTGGGTCTCTTCACTTGAATTCTAGGACTCTTTCTATTACATTATGCTGCTTTTCACAAAGAAGAAAAACACAGCTGGGAGGATAGCTTCACAATAATTCAAGTCAGAGTATAAAATTATGGATGGTCTGAGTAGGATTTGCCAAATCCACCTAAACTAGCCTACACCTGTACCTTACGGGTATTGTGAAAAAGAAGGTTTGAATGGGGTTTTCATTACCCATCAATTACTTCTAGTTTTTTCTACAACCTCTGAAACTGTAACAAAGAATGTGCCCCAAATCTCAGGGGTCATAGCTGCTACAGGTGGAAGTCAGTAGCTGCCATAACCTACACACCTACACACCTTGGTCTTTCATGACACCTAAATCAAATAGGCTGGAACCTTCTTGGGATTCCATGTTCTGAACCTTGCTCAGTGCTGAGGAGTCTGAGAAGAAAACACCCGGAGAAGTGCCAAGTTTATTAGAGTGAGAGTGTATTACCCTCACAATGCCACCAACAGACATAGATCTCAGAGATGCGGACACTGATCTCATACCAATAATTACGGAGAATCTCTAGGGCTAGAAGATACCTTAGAGGTCACCAGGTTGACGCTCCCATCTGATGTCAATCCCTCTTAAACACCTCCCTGCAGTAGACCGAGGTCAGATTTCTGTTGAACTTGTGGCCACTCTGGGCCAGCTCTGAATCTGCACTCTGGAAGCAGAGAATGTCTAAGTACTATACGGCAGTAGTAGGACAGTTCCTCGGTTGAGGCCCAACTGGTCCCTTTTCCTATGATAAAAAAAGGTTCCCAGAATCCAGTGCAAAGTCCCTAAAGATCCCCCCACCAAGCACGAAGCACAAAGGGAGGCCTGGGACGAGAAGACTGGGCTAGCTGAAGTCTGTCCTTGAGCTTTCCAAAGGCCTAGTTCTTGGACCACAGAAGGCCTCTGTAGCTGGCTCTGGGGCCAGCCCTCTCCAGCGACAGCTTGTTCTCAAGCTCAGGAAGCTCCTCTCAGAGCACAGCTAGGCTCGCTGTTCCACCAGCTGTAGTTTGGCAGTCTTGACCCGATGGGCTTCCTTCAGGTTCCGTGCACGGACCTCTGGGTTGGAAATGAACTCCACTTGTTGCACGGGAAACCAGCCTCGCTCCCCGTCCGAGAGCCTCATACCCTCCAGCCAGCCTGTGGGCACAGGGTGGGTGGGAAGAATTACCTGGGAAAGGCTTCTGAGAGCTTCCCCCGGGCCACCTTCCTGGAAACTTTTCTGAATCCCAAAAACGAAGGAACTGGCAAGCCCCCGGCCTCCCCGTGGACTAACATAACCACAGCTGCCCTGGGCCCGGCGAAGTCTACAGCCCACTCCTGAGCTGTTGAAGTTCTAATTGCTGGTGCCTCAAAATGTGACCTTGCCTGGGAATGAGACTGTCACAGATATAAATAGTAAAGTCAAGATGGAGTGAGGTGGCCATGAATATAATACAACTGGTGTTCTCACAAAAAGAGGGGCATCTGGACACAGAGGGAAGACGGCCACAGGAAGGTGGAGGCAGAGATTGGAGTTATGGTGCCGTGAGCCAAGCAATGCCTGGGGCTGCCACACCGGAAAAGGTAGGGAAGGAGCCTCCTTAGAGGCTGTAGAAGATCCCCCCACACCTTGATTTTGGACTTCTTGTCTCCAGAACTGGGAGAGAAGACCTTTCTGTTGTTTTAAGCCACCCGGTTTGTGGGGCTTTGTTGGCAGCCCCGGGGAGCTAGCCTGTCCCCGGGGTGTCCTGCCCCCAGGGCCCGGCCTCCTGGTGGAGTCTCCCTCTTACCGTCGCTGCTCTGCTGAGTCACCATCACCACGTCCGCCTTTTCCAGCGCCAGCTCGTCATTCTCTCGGGGTTTGTAGGCGCGAAGGCACTGCACTTGCGGGGAGTCTTGGGAAGAGAAGAGTGTGCAGAGAGGTCAGGAGAGGCAGATGGCTGCTACACCCAGACACAGAATCTTGGGGAGGAGGGGTGGGAGGACTTGTGAGAGAGGTGAGTTTGTGCCGTTCAAAGTTACAGACAAAACAGGCAATTGCAAAGATCTCCAAAAGATCTTCATCTCCTACCAAGGACCAAAAAGGTTGATAAAGAAATAGAAATACCAGAACTGAAATGGACCAAAAATCCTATTTAATACTTCTCTGGGGAAGATGAATTGAGAAATTCATTGTGACCACCGTTAGTTAGTTCCTCATCAGTACGAACATTTGAGACTTGGCTTGACTCACTTTCCTCTGACTCTTCCCTGACTCTTCAGCCTTCAATGGATCCTGAACTCTTTTAAAACTAATCATTCAAGCCCAAACACTTGTCCTTGATCTAATTGTTTCATGCATGTGTTTTGCTTCTCCAGCTAGATTTTAAAATCCGAGTTTGCTTCCTTCTCTATTTTCTTGACATACAGATGTGGGGCGAGAGGAGACTTAACCAGTGGGGTTCCAGGTATGAGGTAGACAAGGGTCCTTGTTAGCTTCCTTGTTAGCTTAATCCTTTTTTTTTTGAGACAGAGTCTCGCTTTGTTGCCCAGGCTAGAGTGAGTGCCATGGCGTCAGCCTAGCTCACAGCAACCTCAAACTCCTGGGCTCAAGCGATCGTCCTGCCTCAGCCTCCCGAGTAGCTGAGACTACAGGCATGTGCCACCATGCCCGGCTAATTTTTTGTATATATATTTTTAGTTGGTCAATTAATTTCTTTCTATTTTTAGTAGAGACAGGGTCTTGCTCAGGCTGGTTTTGAACTCTTGACCTCGAGCGATCCTCCCCACTCAGCCTCCCAGAGTGCTAGAATTACAGGCATGAGCCACCGCACCCGGCCAGCTTAATCCTTGTTAGCTTCAATTTCCTCATCTATAAATGATTGAGAGGATTATTGATCAAGGGTGATCAAGATGATTTTTGTCAAAATTCTGGATTTCTATATATCTATATTTTTGTGAAACAGGGGAAATTTCCATAGACATGCAGCTTGAGATAAGCAGCCTCAGAGTATACCCGACCTGTAAATATTCCACCTAACATGGGTTTGTTGCTTTCTCGGCTTTACCACACTGTATCAGTTCTCCCAGAGAACAATCAGAATACTGCATTATTATTTGTCCTTCTTTTTCTAAAGCTCATTCCTGTCTGCTACTCACAAGATCACAGTGAAGGAGGGAGACTTTTCTTCCCTCCTTACCCACAGGGGAGCTGACACATTGCAGATTGTGCACACAGTGAGTAAGTGAACAGAATTCAGTCGCCGCATGGTTCTCCTAATTCTCTTTCCGATTTCCTTGGGTTTGTTTGTTCTTTTCAGGCACTAAAGGCTCAATGTTCCCTTGAGTTCAGAGTCTCTCTGGATATAAATTAGGAAATTCTTGCTAGAGGACAACTGTGGGGCTGATACGAGAGGCAGAATAATCCCAGTGTTGGCATGAATGCAGACACATTTGTAATGAGTGTGTGCCTGTGGCTACCTGGGGTAGGTGACCTCAGGTCATCCTGTCCAGGGGAGGTGTGGTCAAAACAGATCTGCTTTGCTATCCTCCTGCACCTCCCACCACAGTCATACTTTCTCCTCTTGCTTCCTCAAGAACTCTCACAGGTAAAATCTGGGCAAAATAACAGCAGGATAGACTTAAGGGGACAAACATGTTAACAGGGGAGGGGTGCTGTCATGGTGACGAGCAGTTTTAATCAGATGGGTCTCAGGTGTTTAAGCTCCAGCAGCCAGTCTTCCACCCTGGCATTCTGGGGAAAAGCAGTAGGTGGAAGCCTCCCAGGGTTACCACCCAGCCCCTTTAAGTCCCTGCATCCAAAGGAGACCTCTGAACTGCCTCTTTTCTCTTACGCCCTCACTCACCATAACACTCCAGAAGGTCCAACTCCTCTCTTGGCATGGCCAAGGCTGAGATCCATCGAAGCTTTTCACTTCTGAGAAAACAAAGCAGAGTCATAGCTTCAGTTGCAATTCTGGGGTGTAGGATGAGGGCCAATGATGGGGAAGGCAAATAACTGTGGGAGGGACTTGTCTGGTCCAAAAAGCTGCCTAGTTCCATGACTTCAAAGGCAATGGGACTCAGCTTGGTTGGAAATATGACAAAATCTTGAGCTATTATGTTACCCCTTCTCTTTCCAGGATTATCCTCCTAATGGCTTCTCCTATCTTCCACGTGGGGGCATAAAGTCCACTGTCAATTATACACATGCAGATTTTGCATTTTGGAAACTATACTAAGTAGAATGTTCATCTTAGTTTAGCTTCTTTCATTTTGTATGATTCTTGATGCTCCCTTGCCCACCTCCCTTCAATCAAATATCTCAAAAATAAAAATTATTCTGTAATAATAATTAGATCAGGGAGATACATCTATTTTTTTTTTTTTTATTGTTGCACAATGTAATCCAAGCTTCATTTTTGCATTCTCTTAGCCTGTGCTTCCAAATTTGCCTGGGCTATTGAGAGCTGACACTATTACTGCTCCAGGAAGATGCTGCCCAAAGCACTAAACAAAGAACATGAATCTGCACCTGAATATTTGACTTATGTGATATTTTGCAAGCAAACCCCCCACACCTGCTGCTCTGTTCCATATGTGAGGTCAGGCATTATTGATCCCACCCTGAAGCGTCTTCCGAGGGACAAAACTGAAAAAGTGTCTACTACATGGGGTTCCTTTAATCATCAGATATGTCAAGCTTTTTAAAGAGAGACTCT
Organism: Mirza zaza; assembly: GCA_008750895.1. NCBI lineage: Eukaryota > Metazoa > Chordata > Mammalia > Primates > Cheirogaleidae > Mirza > Mirza zaza. The sequence continues at coordinate 53,389 of VSMD01032657.1, forward strand.
TCTTGTATCTTTTTTAACAGCAATAATAGCCATAGTCTTTTAGATGTTCATTATTGTAGGCACTGTGTACCAGATTTTATAAGTTATTATTAACACTCTCAAAAATGTATGTATATGTGAATGTATTTTTTTTTATTATTGAAAAGATGAGCAAATCAAAGTTCTCAACACTATGGATTTCTGCTCAACATAGCACTGGGTTGGGAAGTGGGAGCAAAGAAAGCAAAAGGCACCCAGCGCTTGTCTCATTCACGTATGTGCCCACCAGCCTTGTGCTTTGTGAATAAAAAGTATAAAACAGATGCTAAGCCTTGGTGACTTTATAGTTCTCCCACCCCCAGTCTCCTGCAAGCTGTCCATTAGCTCTAGGTTTGGGTTTTACTATGGATGTGTGCAAGTCCAGCGTGGACCAAATGCTGCTGTGGCTGTTTCCTGGACAGGATTTCTGCCTTGGTCCCACCTCCCTCCCTGGCTGCCCACCCCAGACTCCCGTGCCCAGCCCTGTCTCACTGGGTGTCGGTGCGGAAGAGGAACTCAGCCTGGGTGCCCTGTGCGTTGTGCCGCAGGAAGAGTCGGAAGAGGTTTTTGTGGGGTCCGTGTAGCTTCATTTCACACTTTTCCCCCCGGATGGAGGAGAAGGGAGCATGGTCAAATACCAGGAATCGGCTGCCCCTGCAAAAACACAGTCTTTCAACCTGATTCTAGAGTTTTCATACTGTATCCACCCTCCTCTCCTTGGAGGCGTGACCCCTGTTCTCAGCATCTGCAGCCCGCAAATTCTCATAAAAACCGTATGAGGATCCTAACGTACTCCCAAGATGATAGCTCCACCATCCTTGCAGATTCCTCACTAGTTTGACAAACCACCTATCTAGTGCAATGGATACCTGACAACTTTAAAGAGTTAGAGACAGAAACGATATACATTTTCTAAGGCTTTTGAGACCAGAGAGTTAAGATCTGAAATTATCAGCAAAGTATCTCTAAGCTGGTAGATTGAGCACAGCCCAAAGAAGCCACAAATAGACTGATTTGAGGACGTGACAAGCTCATTTGCTACATTTGTTCTGTATCTATAATGATACACATCCTGCCATGTGATCTCATGACAGAGTCTGGTGGTGGGACCCCCTTTTGCCTTGGGCTTTTTTTGACCTGGACTCTGGGTTAAGTCACTGAGAAGGGTGCCTCTAGGAACATGACATTTCTCTGTCCCTTTCAGATCTTCCCTCTTGCCTCTTTCCATCCCCTCTTGTGCCCCAGCCTCCCACTCCAGCCACTGACTCTCGGGGCCGAGATAGCAGCAGACAGTCATTGAAGAGGTGCAGGTGCACTGGGCGCGTGTTCAGTTTCCTTCGCAGCCCCGGGGAGACGCTAAACTCCAGGGCTGTCAGCTCCCCGCTCTTCACCAGCCAGCGTGACTGCGAGATGAGTGGGAATATCTGTAGGGCAGGGGAGAGAGAGAAGGCAGTGTCACAGATAGACGGGACAGGCGTGAGGCTTGCTCTGCTCAGTCCCCTTCTCTCCAAGCTGCTTCCGCACAAGCTCCACCTTGGACAGTCATCTCTTCCACATCCTCCCTCCTGCTTATAACCCATCACTTAGACTCCCTTTCTTTCTGAGCCCTCGAACTACCACTGTCCACTCGTGTGTGGCTCCTGTGTTTATACGCTCAGGCAGATGGAAGGTGCCTGTGGTTCCACCCAGGACAGGGACCGTGTGGGAAAGCTCTGCCCTAGAAGCCTGAGCTGAAGAAGAGGTGGAAGAGCCCAATTAGGGCACGTGACGCAACAAGGCAGTATAATGTGTCTTAGGGGCAGCTCTGGCATCTGTCCCCTTGTGGATCATAACCAGAGACATAAGAGGAACAGTCAGAGTCAGATGTGGGGATGAGAACAGGAAGGAAATGGGGTTTCCTGGGAGCTGGAGTTTGGGTAAAGATGAGAGTCCTGGGCTATGATTAGTATGCAGATAAGGGATTTTCCTTCTCTTCCAGGGACAGAAAGATGGTATCTGTTCTTAGTCGGAAGTATATTTAGATTTGTGTTTGGATGGGAGATTTTAGCCCTATAGTTAGATTCAATTCTATGTTCCTTTGGCTGTTAGACTAGAAGGAGACTTGATAAAACAATGAATGGTTCAAACACCAAAAAAAATTTTTTTTTTATAAAAGCTTATATTGAAAAGTTCTCCCTCATCTCTCACTTATCTGCCCATTTCCCAAATGTGCTTCCTGTTCCTTTTTCTCTTACTATTCTCCCAAACTTTCCTTATACATACACAAGCAGACACATATATAGATTTGTATCTTCCCAGTTATATACCAAAGGTAACATAATATACACACAGTTCTGCGCTTTCCCTTTGTCACCTAACAGTATGTCTTGGAGACTGAACCAAGCCTCCCCGAAACAGGTCAGGACAGAAGGTGGGCAGAAATGAGATGAGAGACCAGGGATCATGTGGGCAGGACGGTTCTGTGTTGTAGGGTACTCTGTGGGACCTGCCGAGGGTGGGGTGCCTGGGACCAACTCACTTTGCACTCGAACTCAATCTTCTGGCTCAAGTAGATCAGCTCCTCTGTCCGCCGCATCCTCTGCACGTTGTTATTGCAGTCTCGGATCAGCTGAGGTGAGGAGAGGGGGAGAGCTCTGTGTTAGAGGCTTTTACCTTCAAGTCTCTCTCAAGCAATCTGGAAATAGGATGTGAGAGCCTCGCTCTTTTCCACCAGGCTGAGACTGAGTGAAGGCAGCATGAAGTTGAAGTCCTAGGACTCTAGTATACCGTGTTTCCCCGAAAATAAGACCTATGCATAAAATAAGCCCTAGCAGGATTTCTAAGCATTTGCGCAATATAAGCCCTACCCCGAAAATAAGACCTAGTGATGGGCGTGGCTACGCAGCGCATCCCCACAACCCATGCAATTCGTCATGGAGCAGTAAAGAAGACGAGCAGCCCTTCTCATCTGCCCCATGAGAGCTCTATTGCTCTACATGAGAGACTGGGGCCAATGGTTCTAAAGGAAATAGAGTCACAAGAAATTCAGGATAGAATTCGGGGTTTGGAGAGTTATGATGATGTTCCAGAAGAAGACAAATTAACTATATTTGAAAAAATGTAGATTGTTGTACCGTACTTAAAAAAAATAACACATCCCTTGAAAATAAGCCATAGGGTATCTTCTTGAGGAAAAATAAATATAAGACCCTGTCTTATTTTCGGGGAAACACAGTACTTGGTGTGACCAGACAGAAGGTTCCTGGACCGAGTGAGGATGAGCCCGAATGGGGTCTGTGGCAGAGAATGTGCTGGGTGGGGAGTGGAGGCCGCAGGCGGTGCCTGCTCTGGGCTTGGGTGGACGCAGGGAGGAGGCCGAGCCCTCTCACCAACAGGTCTCACCCCGTGCTCTCTGGGGGGCGAAGACCCATCTGTGAAGGCCACGCAGGGGGCAGGTGGGGGCAGTGGCCGCCTACCTCCTCCAGGGCGTGGTGCGCCTTTGTGGCCTCGGCTTCCTCTGCGGATCCAGGCTGTGTTCTCTTTAGAATGTTCTATTGAAGGAAGCAGAGGCAGGAGCCCGACAAGAGGAAGGAAAGGGAAAGAGAAAGACACGATTGGGGGCGGGTTAATGGGAAAGCCCAGGGATGCGATTTCAGCAGCGGATATTTCCGAGAAAGAGGCTGTAGGAGGTGGAGAGGCTGCTCATGTCATCCACGGGATGTGGAAACGTGGCAGAAGAACGGATGGGTCCTTCGCCATCGGGCTTCCAGAGAGCAACCCTCTGAGTTAAGGGGGGAGGATCAAGGTAGGACGAGCTGTACCTGGAGCAAGAGTTTGAGGCGGGTGATGCGCTGGAAGGGCAGGATCAGAAAGGACTTGAGGGACAGGCGCTGGCAGACGGGGTCACTCTCCAGCTTCTCCAAGACCTCTCGGAAACTGCTGTTGCTGTTCCTGCGGGGGCAGCGAGCAGCCTCGGTGAGGAGGGGTAAGGGGAGCAATGGGGATGGAGTGGAGGCACGGGGCATGGAGCTCAGAGAGCATCCGTGGGCTGGGAAAGAACGCCGGGAGCCCATGTGCAGGGGTGCTGGCATGGGGGCCACTCGGGGTGTAGGGGCCCCCGGGTTGTGGGGTCTCAGACGGGGCACCAGGACACGAGCTCCCGGGACGGCACTCTGGGCTGGGGACTGTCACGGCAGGGCCCACATGGGGAATGAACAGAGATCAGTCTCACAGTAGGCTTTGGAAGGTGCGTTCCTGGTAGGTCTGATTGGTGACATAAGGCAGGTAGACCCGGCGGAAGTCTGGGGCGTGGCTCAGGACCACGTCACATACTTGGAAGGAGAAGATGTTGTTCTCAAAGTTCTCTTCCAGGTCCGAGAGAAACCTTGGTGGGTTTAAATAAGTCTCATGAGACTTCTGGGCCTCAGCTAAGCAGCTGGCTGACTCCTGCTGGGACAGCTTGTGACAGCTTCTCCCCATTGGCCAACTTCTATTGCCTCTCCTTAGCCTGCGCCCTTGCTGCACACTGGCATCCTCTCCACGGCTATCCCTAGTCTGCTCCCGTCCAACTCTTTGATCTTAGTGTTCCATTTCTCTATCTTTTGACCCTGTTCAGGTTGTCTGATGTTTGGATGATTCCAGTGCAGTCCATGCCCACAGTACATCCAAAACCTCAACCCATGAAGCACTTCTCATTCATTCACTCATCCATCAATGGATCCTTCCACACACACGCCCCCTCCTCTTCTTTGCTTTTCCTGTCCCTACAACCATAGGGAATTGTGGAGGGAGCTGAGGCCAATTTCACCCTGTGACTGTGGCAACAACAAGGTTTCTAATAGGGGAAAAAAAACACCTGAAGATTTAAAGGCTAACAATAGTGAGGCGGAGCGGGTGGTATTGGAGAGGAGGGGAGTCTCACGTGGTGCTGACGTCTCGCACATCCTGCAAACGAGAGAAGAGCCACTGGTGCTCCTGGTTGGTGAGGGTGGCCCGGAGTGGGGCGGACAGTTGGAAATGATCCACAGCTATGTGCAGACTGCGCAGGTATGAGGCCTCAGACACAATCAGCTCGAATTTGGCCTAGGAGGTTGGTGAGGGGGAAGATTAATTAGGACTCTCTGGTGCATGCCAGCCATCATGTAATGCTTTAGGGGGAGAGCGGTGAGCGAGAGAGAGGCTTTCACAGCTCACAGTCACACCAGAACCTAATGTGACCTGTGGGGAGAGGTGAAGAGCATTTGAGTAAGTAAGATTTAATCTAGGGGTTGAAGAACAAGTGCAAGTCCCCAAAGGTGTAAGAGAAAAATAAGCTTTCAAGAAACCCAAATAACCAAAAAAACCCCCAAAGAGTTAACTCTGTGAGATAGGTATGTTAATTTGCTTCATTACAGTAACCTTTCTACTATCTCTATGTATCCTACAACATCATGTTGTATATCTTAAATATACATAATAAAAATTATTTAAAAAACTAAATAAATTGAGCATTTTGGGAACCAACTGTACTAAGCCTGAGAACTTTGAAAGAGGTACAGATTTAGGAGATGAAGGTGATGAGTTCAGTTTGGGGTTTGGAGTGAAATGGAAAGTAGCAGGATATTGGAAAACAAGATGGTGGTGCAGTTGTGGTTTAATGGATAGAGCCCAGCATTTGAGGACTTGCTTGGAGGTTCCAGCAGGGGGCACCATGACGCATGGCCATGACCCTTACTGGGTTCCTCACACTTTTCATCCAGGCACATGGTTTCAAGATGGTCGGATAGAAAAGAGAAAGTGTTGCCTTGGATGACTTGGATGACCAATGACATGGTGGCCATGTGACCCCCCTCCCATACAACCACCCTGACTGGGACACTAAGGGGTCACTTGCATCTTGCTCTGGCATTCACTGGCCACATGACTTCGGGGGGGGCTCATTTAACCTCTCTGAACCTCACTTCTCTTCTCTCTTTATGTAGATATATGACCCCCACCTCACCAAGATGTGACACTCAGAGGAAATGGAGTTTGTGAAAACACTTCGTAGACCGCAGGGGAACTATTTTATGGAATGAATATGTGTGTATAAGAGGTGGAGATGTAGAGGTCTCTCTTCTCACAAATGTGAGACCAGGGCTGAAACAGGAGCCCTGGTGGACTTCCCAGTACACTGGAGTTGGTGAAAGAAGGTTAGGGTTCCTGTCATTTCCCCACTGTTTGGTCAATAAATGTAGGGAAGATCAGTGATTTGCTACACATCTTCCATGTGCATAAAAAGTTACAATCAGAACAGGGCCCTCACGTCTGAGCTCTGAAAGCCTAAAAATGTATGTCTGCCTCTGTTTGACTTGGTAAAAGCAATGCTTATCCCTAAGTCCTTCTGGCCCAAATTTTACTCCTCCCTGCCTCTGAAAGGCAGAGAGTATGGCACGAATATTTATCCAACTATGCACCAGACATTATGCTAAGCAAGATATGTGTTATTTCATTTAAAGCATACAGCAACCCTGGAAGGTAGGCATTATTAACTTCAATTTGTAGATGAAGAAACAGATTTAGTGAAGTTACATAACTTGCCTAAGGTTCCACAGCTAGCAAACGGTGAAGCCACGATTCAAATCCAGGTCTGCTTTACTTACAATGAAAATAGTTGACATTTGAGCAAGTACTCAGGCAACTATCTTTGGTGATTCTTCCAAAAACTCTTTGTATCTTAGTTTTACACATGAGGAAGCAGAGCGCAGAAACATCAAGTCATTTGGCCAAAGGTAAATAGAAAATATTAAAATGGGCTTCGCATCCAGGTCATTATCTCCAGAACAGAGATGATGGGCCACAAAGAGTCCTCTTCAAGGGACCCAATAACAAGCCTCTGTGTACGTGCCTTGAGTGAAGCGGAAATCTGTAGTGTAGCCTGAAACCCTGGTTGACAAGGGACATTCTAGTCTACGCCAAAACAGCAGTGATGGGGTTAATTCCACACTCCTGCTAATAAATTCAGAGGCTTGGTCACCCTGTATGAGCCCAAACCTATAGCAGGTGGGAGTAAGTGGCCCAGGGCATGAGGAAGTGGGGACGAGGGAAATAATTAAAATTCTTCATAATGGAGATAACCAATGGCTGTGGCATACGTGCATGTGTGATGTGTGGTGTGTGGTAGGGACAGTTTGTTCTCGGTGGCGGTGGAGAGTAGTGGAGGCAGTGGTGGAGGTAAGGATGCTAGCAAGCAAGACCTTTTCTGTGTCCCCTCCCGCCACCCCGCCCTTCCCCGCTCGGCACCTCTTGCAGTTTTTGGTCCTCGTGCGTCATGGAGAGCAGCACGGTGCTGCTGCGGACGACCGGGATCTCCTGCCAGAGGGAGCCGCTGGAGGCCACCGACAGGCGCTGCAGGTATGACTCGGAGTGCACCAGCGTCTTGCGAGGCTGCCGGGGCGAGCTGGGCCCGGGCACCTCTGCCAGGCTGTCCAGCCGCTGCTGGCTCTGAATCTCCTTGTTGAGGACTACGTCGCTGTACTCCTGGTAGAGCAGCTGGGCTGCGGGGGCAGGGACAGAATTGGGCAGAAGGGGAAGGTGAGCGGAGGCACGGAAACAGTCCTCCTGACAACTCCCTGTCCCTGTGGACACCCCGCCTCTCTGCTCACAGCCATGAGCCCCTCTCCAGTCCTGGGCAGATGAGGCCCCCTGGGTCTCGGGTTCTGTTTCAAGGTACTCACAGGAGTTGATGAGCTTGGAGCACCGTCTCGAAAAGCCTCCTGTCGCCTCCTTTGGTTTTTTCTCACTGTGGAGTAAAGCAGGGCTCTGGGGTGCTTGCTGCCATTAGACACAGAGCACCCACGGGGCGACTGCAGGTGTGAAAGTCTCTAACCTCTGGGACATGCCCTGGAGAGGCAGGGAGTTGCAGCCTGACCCACTCCGGGGCAGCTTGGAGCTTTTTCAGATGCCATGTGGAACTTAGATGTAGGGTTTATTTCAAGGCCAAAGGGCTTATGAGGACAGATGACTCAGACTCGGCTGACAGAATGAGGTAGATAAAGACAATCTCTCTGCCCTGGGATGCCGGCGTCTCTCTCTTCCCCTCCCTGCCCCCGGAAGAGACATTCAGGATCCCAGACCCCGGCTCAATGGAAATCCTGATTAGGAAATGTCCGTATTCCGAGTAAAGAGAGGACAAGTGTGTTTGTGTCAGGAGAGAGGGTGACTCACCGGAAGACAATAGCGTCTGAGGGGTTAGGGGACCTTTCCACGGCTGGGCGTTGTGAATCTGAAAGTGGAAATGGGCGAGATAACTGAGATTTCAGAGAGACATTTAGAGGGAGCCCGGGTAAGCCCTAGTGCGGCAGATGTAGGTAGCGGGGGGAAGAAAGTGCCAAGGCAGAGAGCGTCAGCGGAGACCAGCGCCCGCAGGGCCCCCAGCCCTCCAGTCAAGACGGGAACTGGACAAGGACAGGAGGGCTCTCTGCTACCCAGGGGACGGAGCAGGTGTTGGTAACTGAAAAGCAGGAGGGCGTCCAGACAACGCTGGGGAAAGGAGGTGTACGTTAAAAGAAGGCCGTGGTGGAGAGAGAGGCAGGGGACAGAGGGGAAGGAGAAGGAAGAGCTTGGGGGCACCCAGGGCTTCTGTGTTGAGGCCAGGCATGTGCGTGAGGAAGGCCAGCAGATGGAACCATAGGGCCCTGGGACAGAAGAGGGGATGAGGTGGTAAGAGCCGAACAAAGCCTGGTGTGACGGTCCTTGCTCACCTGAAGAGCCCTCGGGCAGGACGGAAGGTCTGCGCAGGCCCTGCCGGTTCCAGCCCTTGTGCTTGCCGGTCCCCTCGCCAGGCACCACGACCTGCCCACTGCTGCCAGCAGGTTTTGGCCCCGGGTCCCGCCGGTGGGGCCAGCTGGACGCCTTCTCCAGCTGGGGATGGCTGGGCTTCTCTGGCTGCCTTGCTTGGCCTGGTGCTGGCCTCCTTGGGCCATTGGCTCCTTCTTGAGGGGCTGTTCTTAAAGTTTCTCTTGCAGGGGCCTCAGACTGTCCTGAGAGCTCTGGTTTATCCTTAGTGGTGGGTCCCTGGACCTCCGGAATCCAGGGAGTGGTAGGGGAAGAGGGATTCAGAAGATTTGTCATGTTGCTGAAAGCCATGCCAGGGGACACCTCACTCTTACTCCTGCCGGCGGAAGCCAGAGACTCAGTTGATCTGCCCGTGGCCGGGGGCCAGGAGGTACGTCCAGCAGAGGGGGCAGCGGAGACAGTCCAGTCTTGGCAAACAGGTCTCGCTTTGGCTTGACCCCGTGAGTTCACCAGTCCTCCCTGGATGGTCCTGCTCCTGCCCCTGGACTTCGGGGGCAGCGGGGGCGGCTCGGTGGGAGGATCCATGATGGGCACGGGCGGCAGAGGTCTGTACATCCTTGAGAGATTCGAGGGAGCGGGAGGATGGTGGGGTTGGGGCATGTCAGGAGTTGGGGGTAACGGCTTGTTGTACCTCAGCCTGGGTGAGAAAGAGGTCTGAGTGTGGTGGGGGCTGTCTGGGGTAGATGGCAGAGGCCGGTGCTGCCTTGCCACAAGGGGGTCCAGAACTTGGGGGAGTGGGCCTTTCGGGGGGCCATGGAGCCCTAAACCTAGGGTCAATGGAGGAGGATGGCTATGCCGCTTCAGGGTGGGGACCACAGCACGAGGATGGCCATCTCTCTCCGCCATGGAGGGGGGTACATGCCTCCTCTCTAGGGGAGGAGGGGGCAGGGGGTCCTTGCTCCTCATATCCACAGAGACAAAGGGTGGGGAGGAACCAAAGGCAGGAGACCCTACGGCCGGGTCTGAACCCAGTGGGGAGCCCCACAGCCAGCTGCCGAGAGGACCGCTGGGCTGCTCTGCGCGTGAGGGGAATTCCTGAGAGTCCTGCTTTGGAACAGGCATTGCAGTCGGGGATTCCAAAATGCTGCTCCAGTCCCTTCCACTCCTCCTGTCCCTCCTTGGGATCACAGAGCCGTAGATGGCAGGTTTGGGGGGCCTCTGGGGCAACTCCAAGTGGGAGAAGGAAACTGATAGTCCCGCCAGGTCTGGAGTCTGCGCTGTCCTGTGGGAGCCGGGGAAGGAGTTGCTCCTTAGATGCTGGACGGCGCCCGAGCAGTTGGCTTCGGGGCCATGAGGGCTGGCCCCGTCGGAGCTGGCCCATGGGTCCACGGTGGCCTCTGCAGAGGGGACACCATGGAGGGAGGCTGGGGGAGTCTGGGGAGTCCCACAGGGAGGGGGCGTGTCCGCTGAGAGAGAGGCTCTGGAGCGCTCTGGAGAACGTGCAGCGGGAGAGGTCTCCCTCCTGGGAAAGGCAGGTGTGGGGCTGGCAGGTAACGAGGCAGGTGTGACAGGGGAGACTTCAGCAGGGCTGGAAGGAGTAGAATCTGGTGTCCTTGGAGGAGTCACAGATGTACTGGCAGAGAGCACGTCAGGCTGCTGGCGGGACACTGTCCCCTTCCCCAGCTTGGATCCCTCTTGCTGGCTGTCTTGAGTGGTTTTGTTGTCAGGTGACTCCCACGTAGGGAAGGAGCCAGGCAGAGACACGGGCTGGTGGGAACATCCTATGGGCTCCGGCGTAGGAGCCTGAGCTAAAGGGGACAGCTCCTCAGCCCTGGGCTCCGTCTGAGTCCCAGGAATCTGAGTCAGGGGATGTGAGGCGTCTGGAAACAAGTCACTGGGAGAAGAGAGCTCAGGGGCTACGGGAGCCAGTGTCGAAGGCCCATGATGGTCTTTCTCCTCATCTGTGACATGCTCTTCTCCCGCTCCCCTCAACCTGTCCCTGTCCCAACTCCCTGTCTCCTCCTCCTGCCCCGCTGCTGGCAACACTTCCCCCTTTAGACCCTGCTCTCCTTGCTTTGCAGTTACTTCCTCTGATGTCCCCACTAAGCTCTGACTCTCCTCACACTGACAGTCCACCCTACTCTCTTCCAGCCCCCTCGACTCCCTCTTCCTTGCTTCTTCCTGTTCTTGACCTCGCTGACCCCATGCATCATCCCTCAGACCCTCCCATTCCCCACGGAGCCCCTCCCTTTCTCCTGGCCTCCCAGGCAGAACACCATCTTGTACCTGCTCCTGCTTTTGCCTCTGTCCTCCCTCTGCACCATCAACCTGCTCTGTCCTCTGTACCTGCTGCCCCCAAAGCCCGTTGGCACAAACATCCTCCCCTACTTCCTTCTGTCCCTGCCCCTCCAGCCCCTGGGCCTCCCGGGGATGCCAGAGCCCTTCTGGCCCCCGACTCTCCTGCCTCTCCCAGGACTGCAGCTCTTGCTGCCTGACAGTTCCATTTTCAGAGCCCTCGGTCTGGTCGGTCCCTGCGGGGTGCTCTTCGTAGGGAGGCCAAAATCTGGTTGGAGCAGAGGTATCTAGAGAAGTTTCTTCCTTCTCTTCTGCCTGTCTAGACCCTAATGCTGGAGAAGTGAGTTCTGGCTGAGATTCCACCTCCACTCCACTGCCCATTTCACTGGCCATGGAGACCATGCCCGGACATTCACCTTGGAAGGGGCAGGCCCCGAGCTCTGGGGGATCTATTGTCCTTGCTCGTGTGTCTGCCAGGCTCTGGGGCACTGCCCCTCGCTGCTCCAGAGGGCCACAGGTGTCAGCCACAAGGTGTTCCTGGTCAGTCTCTATATCTGCAGAACCTTCCTTTGGGAAAGAAGGTGCGTTCTCAACTGCACAGTCACACACGTCCCCTGACTCTCTCTGCTGGGTCATCGGGAGTCCGTGTCCCCCTCTCCACGTGTGGGACAGGTCCTCGCCTTCTTGAGCGTCAGGTCCCAAGGCAGCGATCTGGCTGCTCTGCATGGGAGCCGCAGGGACGGTGCTGAATCCCGCTCCGGCAGGGATGGCAGTGGAGGCACTGTGTCGGGGCTCCTCAGCCTCCATCAGGGCTGAATCCTAAGGAGGAACGAAAGACAAAGTTTCTAACAGCTCTGCTTTCACCTCTGGGGGCGGGGAGAGCCAGGAAAAAAAAGAGTGACCCATTTCTTTGGTTCCGTTTAGGGTCATTCTTTGAGACAAAAGGTACTCAACAAAATAAGCAATAGCCTTGATAAGTCATTTATAGATTTATTCATTACGTATCTACCTAGTGACCCTATTATGAGACAAAGATCTTGCCCTCAAGGAGCCTGCAGTCTTGTGGGGGAAACAGGTCACAACCAATTGAATTAGAGCACAAGACCATCGTCAAAGGGGGCCCAGGGTTCCTAGTCGTCGGTCCCCTCCAGACTATATTATGTCACATTCTGTCTCTCCCACTTTGCTCTCTGGACACCAAGGGTGACTCAGCCTCATAGAGTTCCCAGACACGGTGTGCGACATGCTCAAGCTCTAACAGCCCAGAGAAGTCAAGTCAGGAGGGGATCCTCCTCCCCAGCTGTGGACAGGGGTTATAGCCTGTGTGTGATCACTACATGCGAGGGGTGCTCGCGGAGAAGCAAGGATGCCACAGGGCAGGGGAAGAGGGTTCCAGGCAGAGGAGCAGTGCATGTGAGGCGAGGGGTGGAGGGGAGCTAAAGATATTGAGAGCTGGTGGGGTGGGGCACGTACCACGGTTTTATCTTCCTATGCAGGATCTGCATTTAACTCATCTTTTTATCCACAGTGTCTAGTGGAGCCTTGTAACTAATGAGCAATTTTATTTTTGATTCTAGAGGCAGCTGCTGTAAGGTGGATGATAACTAGACTTAGCAGACCAGTGCAGCAGTAGATACATGGCTGCCACCTTCCCTGAGGCCTTTTCCTTCATTAGCTCACTCTCCCCTTTTCCCCACAGCCACATAAACTCTTCCCATTCGTTCTCAAGATTTTCACCTCCTACCTCTCTGCTCACGTCCAGCATAACATCTCCTACTCTGCCAGGAATTTAGAAACCAATGGGGAGGAAGTGCTTCAATTTCTTGCAATCCCCAGTGACTTGCATTTCCACTCTTCCCATCTTCCCTCCTCCCCCAAGCCCCGTCATTTTTAGCCTGGCTCTGCAGGACCTAGTGCTACAGGTGATCTCTTCCTCTCACACCTTCAGCTTCTCTGCGGGAACCACCCACCAGTTTTTAAGCATCTCCATGTCCTTCTCACCTTTCATGTGTCTACAAGTTATTCCTCTCTGCTGTCTTCACACGCTCACAACCCACCTGCCTCCAACCCAGCTCAAATAAGCACCACTGTGCCAACATCTTGTATGATATTTATGTTGTTAATTCCAAAGAAGGCTCTATGAACTCTTATTTTGTGTGGTTCTTGTCAGTGCTTGACACTATCGGTGTTAGAAATACTCTCTTAATATCTGTGATGTTACTTTTTCTGGTTTTATTCCTTAAGTTTACCCCAATCTTTTAAGTAGGTTAAACAACAGTACTTCTCTTTGAAGTACTTATCAGCTATAATTCATGTTCTTTCTCCTTCGTAGCACTTGCACAATTATAATTGTATAATCATGTATGTATTTTGATTTACCCTCTATCTTAACCAATAGATGCCAAGCTTTATGAGATGAAGAACTATATCTGTTTTGCTCAATTGTCTACACCTAGCTCAATGCCTGGACCATACTAAGGGCTTCACAAATATTTTTCACATAAAGGATAAAATTCTTGTTTCCCTCCTGGCCTAGATTCCCTACATTTAATTAATCACCAAGTTCTATTGACCCCACCTGCTAAAAATCACTCAAGGCTGCTCACTTCTGGCCATGTCCATAGCTAGAAGCTGGTGTGTGCTGCTGTCCCCTCCCCCAGGCCATAACACCTGGGCACAGCTTGGCCACTGGCCTTCGCCCTTCTTGCTCTATTACAATTCATTCTCCATGTAGCACCTGAATGAGCTTCAGAAGCACCAATGTTAGTTTAAATTCTTTAGTAACCTCTAAATGCCTTTGACATGAAAGCCAAATAATCAGCATGGGCTGTTCATGCTGCACAACCTGGCCTCTGTCTTCCTCTTCGAACAGCCTCCTTACCTGTCAGCACCTGCCCTGCCCCACTGGCTTTTGGTCTCTTTAGCTCACCGCCCCCACCACCACCACCACCTGTAGGCCTTCATGTGCACTGCTCCTCTGCCTGGAAGCCACTTCTCCTGCCCTACAGAATCCTTTGCTTCTCCCCAAACGCAACTTGCATTTATAATGACATATTTGATGTCTGTTTTCCAGGCTAGAGCATGAACTCCATGAGGGCACAAACACTGCCACAGTAATTGATCAATCCCCTCTGCCTGAAGCTTGGTTGGCCCTCGAGAAAGTTGTATTGCATGAACGAATGAAGAAGGAACATACAGGAAAAAGAGCATGGTTCCATTTTTAGTTCTGCCTCTTTGTATCTTTGCTAGTTTTAAGACAATTGCAGAAATCATTTAACTTATTTGAACATCCATTTTCTTATCTTTAAAAAGGGGATACGATGGTTCCCTCACAGTTCTAATGAAGATTAAATAAGATAACATAAAAAAGGGTCATAGAAATGATGGATATTTTAATTACTGTTGACATGAGAGAAAGAGTGTAAGAGAGAAATATAAGATTTATAAAGCTGGAAGGACCGTTAGGGACACACAGAAAACTTTGCTCAATTTACAGACGAGGAAGCTAAAGGTCAAAGACTCTAGACGCTTGCTCAAATCTCCTAAGTAAATGGTACAGGTAAACCTGAACCAAGGTCTTTTGACTTCAATCTATTATTAGCACCCAGATGTCCATCTTGCTGTAAGAAAGCTGGGAGGTCACTAGTCCAGAAAAGACCCCAGAATGCCATGGACCTTATGCTGCACCTGACCCTGCACTTTTCTTGTTTGGTTCAGGTTTAAACTGGAAGCCCCCCTGCCCAAAATGCCTGCTATCTTGCTGGGCCCCCGAGCATGTGCACACACACACTGAGTGAGCTGCCCTGGCAATCTCTACGCAACAGAACCTGGCATAACCAAACAGGCAGGTCCCCATCCGCCCTGCAAATGCAGTATGTGACATGTTCCTGGCCACCCCATAGACACAGATACCATCTATATGGGGCAAACCTCTTTGCCCCATATAGACGGTATAATTGTACCCATGGAGGAGGACTCTTATATCCTTTTCCAGTTAACTGACACAGTGTGTGATTTGCTCCCTATATCTAGGCCGTACTGATTATATGAAATACAGGAATCACTATGGGTGATTCTGTGATGTGACGCTATTCTCCACATGTTAAATAATATACTTGCTCACTGCAAGACACTTTCTGAAACTTGGCTCCTCCCTGCCTAAGTGGACCACATGACTAAACTTGTAGTCTCTCCTCGACCACATCTGTATTGTGCAGGCCCTTTCTTCCACATCCACTACCATGTCCTCAAAACAAGTAGCCCCTAAATATGTGTTTCTGCCATATACAGGTTCTATCTATGTACACCACGTGTCACCTGGATGGTTTCTGTTCCAATCTCGTGCCACAATGCATGTCTGTCTGTAACCTCACTGACATCATTTCCAACACTGTTTATTTCTTGGGAAGTATCAGTGGTCATCTGCTCAGCCACCATTTACCCTAAAGGGAGAACATATCCCATGTTCTCCACACTTGATCCTATCTTAGTAATGCTGTTGCAATCAGGCATGACAAAGCTAGAATGTGACAAAGCTAAAGGAAATCTATAAAACATGGTCTTACTCACGTAAAGGCATCAGGAGAAAGTTTTTTTTGCAATGCCCATTACGTTAGAGGGCAAACATCCTCATCTCCTTCTCTGCTGGGGGTGAATAATCACTGTTTATCTGAGCATGGGTAAAGGCAGGGCATGGCATACTGGGGATATGGCCTTCCTGCAGACCATGGGCATTTTGCATTTGCATGACCCTATCCAGGTGTGACTTCTGATGAGACAAAGGTCCAAGTCACCCCATTACAACAGCATGTGACAGAGCTCACCATCTTCTTCAAAGTACCCCAATACCTTAGCTGTTGTTTATTTGTAGTCACCAGGACATAAAAGTGTATTTCAAAGATACAACCCCTCCCCAATCAACTGCTTATTCTTTGAACTGATGTCCAGTGCCATATATATTTTTTGAGGACCAGGCTTCCTAGATTATCTAGCTATGTCAATTTCAACTACTCTGACTTACAACACAAGTCATTAAAATTTAGATTAAAATAAGAGCACCCCATAGATGTATAACATTATTCACTCTTTGACATTATTATCCCCAATACTACCAAGATATCAAAATAAGGTAGCTTTCTAGACCACTGACTGCTATGACCTGGGTTCTATCCACTGTAGGAAAGCCCCACCATGCCAGTGAAAACTGTAATAAACATTTCTTATCTGTTCTCTAATGTCTGAAAATATCACATCATCGCCTTGCAGACCAGATGGTCTTCTATAAGAACATTATTAGTGGCAATGCTGACATACCCCCACAAGCTCATCCGTGTCCCTGGTACCATCCACACAGATAACAGCATGAGGAACCTGTTTGTGTCCTTAACATACACCCTGACGGTGACCTCATTCTGGTCTACCTTGCAGACACTAAAAGTGACCAGCTCCTGTTTATTCCACAGGCACTATGAGTGACCCATCCTCTGGCTATACCAGATGCTGTAGGTCTCCTGTTTGTATCTATATACTGACACAAGAGCAATTTTGCTCCTGTTCAACCCTTGACCCTATGAATGACACCATTCCTGTCCATACGACATAGTGACTGACCACTCCAGACACCACAAATGGAATGACGTGTTCCTGTCTATCCCACAGACACCATGTGTAATGTGGCCATAGAACCTCAGACAGACCACGTGATGGGCAGCCACACTCTCTAGGGACCCTAATATGTGAAGACTCGAGGCTCTGCTGAGAATCACTGTACTCTTTTGATAGGATAGGATTCCTTTGCATTCCTCCTGACTTCTCTCTCCCCACTGCTGGGACCATGACAAGCATTCCTCCTGCACAGCAGTCTTCCTCAGAACCGACACCCCCATCCCCACTCCCAGGCCCCCCAGGACCCCTTCAATGGCTTTGGCGTCAGTTTTAGGTCCACACATTGGTTAACAAATGATATTCATTTTTCTAGGACCTAGGCCAAAAGCTTCTTTGTACTTTTTCGTTTTTAGATAAAACAGGAAGTCTGAGACAGAGGCCACGTCGGGAGCTTTTTAGTTAGGAGTTGGGATTCCTGGAGTAGGCCAAGGACCCAGACCACGGAGGGTTCTGGGAGGACAAGAGGAAGGAAGCTCAAAAGGAAAATCAC
The DNA here is from genome assembly GCA_008750895.1 of Mirza zaza. Lineage (NCBI taxonomy): Eukaryota > Metazoa > Chordata > Mammalia > Primates > Cheirogaleidae > Mirza > Mirza zaza. The sequence goes on from VSMD01032657.1 coordinate 70,589, forward strand.
CCTCTCTCTCTTGTCTGTTCGACACACCCTTTTCTCTTAATCTTGACAAGAGTCCTGGCCAGAGTTCACTTCTAGGTAGATAAGGAGGGCAAATCTGTCTTGGGAACCCAAGATCCAGGAAGGGGAGAAGGGGACTGAGATCTGAAAATCAAGTGGCATCCGGATTAGCTCTCCTGGGGCAGCCTTGCTGGAAGGCAGTGGTAAATGACTCTCAGAACCCCTGTTGTAGCAGTCCCACCCCAGCCCCCATCTCTAAACAGCTCCCTTCCCACCGCCCTACACATGCAAAGTTGTGATCAACCTGAAGCTTCCCGGAAGCTCCCCATATATAGGGAAATGGGTAGGGGGACCAGGCAGGAGTTGCTACAGCTCAAGAGCCTTGGTTAACAGGTCAGAGGTGTATATATAGGCATACGAGCGAATGCAAATACGTATGAAGACACATGAAGGAAGGCCCAGGCCTGGTTAAGAAAAAGGAGTCAACAAAAGCTCTCCAGGTAAGGTACAGTCTAGAGAAGGAATCTCAGTTATTCCTTATTATAGGGCTTCGCTTTCCCCGAGGCCCAGACTTTGAAGCAAGCGCACTGATTATTGGCCTGGGGAACATCTGGGGGCAGGGTGCCCATTTCCAAAGCAGGACCCCACCGGAAGCAAAATGTTCAGGCAGGAGGAGCATTTGCTCCAGCTCCTCTCCTCCTCCCGGCCAGGGTGCTCGGCCACACGGCCAGGGCCCTGGCGGTAGGCCCAGCCCCCCATTTCCGGAGCCTGCGCCCCGGACCCAGCGGAGGCTGCTCCCCGGGGAAGGCCTAGTTTCCTCCTCCTTCCTGCCCCGGCTCTGCCTCCGCCGGGCTCCACAGCCGCCGGAGTCCCGGGCCGAGACGGGGCCAGGACACTCACCTGGGCGGTGTCACATGCTGCTTCGGCCCAAGAGGGCCCCCCAGGTCCCAGGCGCCGGCCGCAGTGCCCAGCGCAGGCCCGGCCGCCCCAGCCGCCGCGCCCGCGGCCCGCCCGACGGGAGGGAGGGAGCGGGTCCTCCTAGGAAGTTTCAGGTGAGGAAACAGGGACACACCTTCCCGGGGGAGGGGCAGGGCCCCTCGGCGCGGGAGCCTCATTGGCGTGAAGGAGGCTCCCGTCAGAGCTGGGCCGTGCCGCCCGGCCGGCAGCCAGCAGGGCGCTCCGCGGGCCGGGAGGGCGGGCGCCGGGACAGGTCGCGGGCCGGCGGGAGTGGCGGAGGAGGGCCCGGGCCGCGGCCGGAGAGAGCCGGGACCCCCGCGTCCTCGAATGCCCCCAAAACCCCCCTGTGGCTTCTCCCGTCTCTTTCTTCAGGTCTTCACCTGAGCCTGACTCCCGACGGGGCCGGCTTCTACCTCCAAGTTTCTTCCGGCTCCGTCTGTGGATGTCTGAGATTCTGTGTTTATCTGTGCGTGCCCCTTATCTACAGGCCCTTTGTTAATTTTTTCTTCCTTGATGTCAACTTGCCTCTCCCTGTTCGATAGCAGGTGTCTCCTGCCCTCTGCTCCCCCCTGCTCTCCCTCTGCCTGGGGCCTAGAAATGTGCGTCTCTGAAACAACATGCCCGTGTCCTGCCTCCAGGTAGCACCTGTATGTATCCCTGAGCTCATTTTAGAATGGTTGGACATCTCAGGGTGTCAGGGCCTGTGTGTGTGTTTGTGAGTTTATCTTTGTATTGAAGTCTCTAAGCCTGTGTCTCCAGTCTGTGTGTTTTCTCATGCGTGTGTTTTTTGTTTGTTTGTTTGTTTGTTTTTGTTTTTTTCTGATTCTTTCAGGAAAACATCCTGTTCTGTTAGTTTCAGAGGCCAAGCCTGAATGGGTTTATCTCTGTGCCCCTCCAATGACTTCGAAGAATGCCAAAAGTTTCTCTCTAGGGTGTGTGTGGGCACACACACAAAGAGAAGGAATCCCTTACCTAGGGGACACAGATTTTTGATATGTTTGGTTTAGTCAGACCACCCCCAAAAAGCCATTCATTACTCCAGGGGTTTCCATGGTGATATAAGCCAAGTAGACTCTTAATGGGCTCTCTGGCTATTTTTCTCTTAGGAATGCCATGGTCTGTAAGTCCAAACAGTTTATTTAGGCCATTTCCAGATTACCGTGTCCATCGGCTGTGCCACTGATCTTGGCTGAACATGTTCACCACTGTTTTGAAGGTGACTGTAGAATAGAATGTGATTAAGTTGGAATAGACTTTTCTCTGATCGAGGACTGAACTGCTTTATGGGCAAAGGATGTGCTTCTTCAGCTGTATCACTCTGAGGGGTCAAGCCCTAACAGTTCAGCAGCTGCCATGGAATGTATGGGAGATTGCAGGAGAAACCAAGACTAAGATTCAGGCATATTAGGGCAGGTCTAGCATGTGTAATAAACCCAGCAAGGAGATAAAAACAGGGAGGGCAGTAAGACCAAAAGTTTAAACTAGAACTATCTCTATTTCTAGGCTGGGAGAGAGAATTTATTCTAAGGTACGAGAGGGCCCTTGATTTCTAATGGTTAAGAAGAGCTAGTGAACTTCTGATTCTTGGGCAGAAGTTGTTGATCTCTGGCATATTCCACAGTGCCTGCCTCCTGGGAGCGGGCAGTATGGTCAGAGGTGCCAGAACTGCCCTCCACACCAGCCTGGGTATTCTTTCTGCTTCACTTCAGTTTCAGTTGGTTCTCCTTGGTTACAGCTCCTGTCTCTTTGCTTTCTCTGCATCTCAGGTCTCATAGCCCTGACCCAGCAGCATTTTGGTTCTTGAATTCACCACTTTTAATTCAATGATACCTGTGCTCTTGTCCAGAGAGTTAAGCATACAAGGCCTGACCTGACTTTTCAGCTAGTAGGAAGATGTAGGAAAGGCAAAATTGATCATTTTGAGAGTTTGCTCTTCTCATCAAGCCTGTCCCTGTCTGTAGGGTACGTTTGCATGTGGGAACCCATCTGGCTTTCCCGAGTCTTCTCCCCTTTACTCTGCAGACTATGTTTCTCGTTATTCTATTTTTTTTCTTTTCCATTTCTTGGTACTTGCTCTTGGTAACTGGGCTTCTTAATCCGACCTGTCATTTCCTCCTGAGATTTTAACATTTTATTTAGGCTTATATTTCTTCTATAAAGCTTTAGAGAGGAGAGAGAATGATATAGTGGAAAGAGAATGGGATTTAGATTCAGAGAGGAGTAGATTTGAATTCTGCCATCACCATTTGCTTCATGTGAAATCTTGGGCATTCTTACCTTTTTGTGCTTCATCTTAATCTTCTTATGCTTCATTTTCCTAATGTCTTAAATGAGGATAATAATATTTAATAATACCTACCTCACTGGGCTGGTGTGGTGATTCAATAGGTAATATATAGAACTCGTCATCGTAAAGTACCTGATGTGTGCAGGTGATCAGAATGGGTTAGTGTCCCTTTCCTAACAGCACCTGAGAGTTAGGCATGTTGAAGGAATAACTTTACAATAACAAGGTGATGGGGACTGGGAAGGGTAAACAGATGAAAAATATTTTAGAATGAGAGCTGTATTAGATGGGTCAAGAATGAAAATAAGTTCTGGAATTTGGGACCACTTTAATTGGAGATAATGCTTTTGAGATCTATTATAGTTATGAGGCAGGGGAGGGACAGGGAACTGTTTAGGTTCTAGGTACGGGGACTAAAGAAATTACAGTGACCTTTTTTGAAGCAGGAAGTCATCAGCATTATCTCTGGGGCTTTCACTGTCCTGACAGATGTTGTCATGGTACCACTGTCCCCTGTTATAGGCTGCATGGTTTTCCACTTGGTGAACCCTGACTCTCAGCTGATCCAATGCTAGTTTTTTTAGTACTGCTCAGGCCTTTCTGACTCTTGTTTTTGCTGGTCCTGTGACCCACCTTTGAACCTTTTGAACTGATTTTGAACTCAGTTCTTTTTTTAACTTGGCTGACCTTTCTGTCTCTTTAAATCCAGCTGTGTTTGGCCACTGTGATTCTTAGCTATCCTGTTTCATTGTGATGAGCATATTTTTCTTTTCTCATCCTTGATTTCTCCTTATTTATTTTCTCAACCTTTGCACATTGGCCCTAGCCTGAATTTAGTGCCATTCAAGGCATGGATACTAATAGCCTCATCCACTTTTTTCTTTTTTTCATTTACTCTGTATGCATTCTTAGAAATCAGATATGCAAAGACCAATTCTCTGCTCCCATGAAGCTCTCAGTGTGATTGAGGCGAGAAACACGTAACAAATGACGATGGAGCATGATAAGTGTTGTGTTGAGATTGACACAAAGTGCAATGGAAGCATAAAGGGGAGAGCAGGCGGCACTGCTTGGGGAATCAGGGAAGCCTGGATGAGGTGATATTTGAGCTGACTTGTCCTAGAAAAGTGCTCCGTTACTGGTATAGAGGAGGGCAGAGGAAAGGCACACCAACAGCAGAAATGGAATATGCAAAAGTAGAAGCCTGAGCACCCTCTGTTTAGGGACATGTAAATAGTGTGGGCTTACCAGGGGACGCTGTGAAGAAACGGCAGAAAGTGAAGCTGGAATGTAGTCAGGCAGCCCTATCATGAAAGGCCTCCTAGGCCATGCCGGCTGCTGAGTTTGGATTTTATCCTTCTGGAGATGGGCCTCCTCTGAAGCATTTTAAGCAAGGTCATGATGTGATCATATTAGAAGGTTAGAAAATTACACTCTAGGGGCAAAGAGGAGTATGGATTAGAGTAGGCAGGGGAGAGCCAGGAAGCCAATTAGATAGATGTTGTACCAGTTGTGTGCATGAGAAAAGATGACATGCTGAACGAACGCAGTGGCAGTGGAAAAGTCACAGTGCCATGGATGTCAGTACCATGCTGATTCTGTTTTGTTTTAAGGTGAAACAATAAAATCAGATTTTAATAATTGGCTATTGGAGGTGGGGGTGAGTAAAATGATGTGCTCTCTGGGTATTTACCCTGGAGACAGCTCCTCGATGGTGTCCCATCTAAGCCATCAGGGGCCTGGAGCCCTAGTTTGCTCTTGCTTTTGCAGTGGCTGTCCGCAGAGCTGTTTCATCGGCAGAAGGAAGATCGACTACTTTGCTGCTGGCCTTGCATTTGCTTTTCACAGCTTGGCCCTTCCTTTCTCAATGTGGATATTCAGCTTTCAAGATTTAGAAGCTGATAGACTGAACAGACACATTAAAGAGCCTGTATTAGGAGGTTAGCCACAACTGTTATCATCTGTGTCTGGGAGCCACGAGCTTCGGCTTGCCTAGTTTGGTTGAGTCCACTTATTTTTTTACTGGTAACAGGGGCGGCTCTGGCGAGGGTTCCTGAGGAACTGGTCTGTTTTGCTTGTGAAGGGAATGTTTATATTTGTTTATAGTAGCTCAGATATTTTAAGATACTCTCATTCTTGGTTATGTCAGGTCCTGTGTGTAGGAAAAGGATGGGAGTTTAAGAAGTTACAGAAGTTAAAGAGGCCACTCTGGCCTTAAGCATGCTTATGAATTGTGTTCACTTGTGAATTATTAATAATGTACATGACAACTAATTGTGCAGGGGTCTCAAAGTGTAGTTTGCGGTGCTCCTGCATTCGTGTCCCCTGGATATGGGTGTCAAATCTTTATGGGTCATTCTCAAGCACAGTAAAGCCCAGGACTCACGGTGTGGCAGCTTGTGGAGAGGCGAGTGCAGTGGACTGCAATGTCTGCTTTAAGAACATTAAGGAAAGAAATGAAGGAAGAGAGATTTTGTGCTAAGCCCCTGGGCATGAAGTTTTATGGACTGAGGATGGGAGGAAATTAGAAACAGGGATTGTAAGGCCAACAAGGGGAAAAGCAGAGCATGTTTTCAATAATTTCTTGAGACATCAAATGTGATCATTTACTGCAGTGTAACACTGGACATGTGTGTGATGCCATTTTTGAGGTTAGGAAAGCGTAAGCAATCTTTTGTTCAGGGCTCACCCTGGGATGCTAGAGGCAGTGAGTGACGGGCCTGTTGCAATGAGGAAATAAATTGCTACATGGAGCTGTGCCTCCGGACTGGATCTCTCCACATCCCTTAGAGCGGGGGTAAGAGGCGCTGTGTTAGTATGAGCAAAGGTCACTTGGAGTCTTTCAGTTAAAACATATTTTAATCCATATATTCTTGTAGTTCAGTGATCTTCTCTAAGAAGAGAAAAGCCTGACTTGAGATCAGTAAATGTTATAATAAATATTCATTCAAGTTCTAAAATGCACTACCATTCAAAAAATCAGATTAGCAAAGTTTAAAATAGTTGATGTTCTTCTCCCTGGTTTGTGTATGTGGGGGTGGGGTGGTTGTCTAGGAGGAAGAAAGAGAAAAATGCCATTGTCTAAAAAAAAGAACATTTGACTTACTCTGCTAGGTTCTAAGAGATGAAAAGGCCACTGATTCTGATGTCAAGGAGCTCACAGGCTACAGGAATAACAATGCAAAGCAATAACAATGCAATGTAGTATGCTTTATGATACAGGTGTGTGCAAAGTGCCTTGGGAGTTTGGAGGAGGAATAGATGATCCTGTTGGCGAGTTTATAAATCAGCACCAAAGTGATGGTATCATTGTGTGAGCTAAAAGGGCAGCAGTGACACCAGTCCTCTCCCTAGGTCTCTAGAGGCTCACAGTTCTTGAAATAGCTCCTACCTGACATTAACACCTAAGACATTTTTAACTTGGTTGCACATATCATAAAAAATATTTATGCTTCCTAATCTTACTCAGTTAAGCATCTCGAAAATGTCTGGTAAGGAATGTCTGAGAGTGACTAGGCCTTTCCATACTTGGTTGTAGCCGTAGAGTAAGTCAAAGGTTCTTTTTTTAAGCCAATGGCACTGAATCTAGTTAAAGGCTTTTGAAAAGAAATTCTCCAGCTATGGAGCCCAGATGAGTGAACAATAAACCTTGCCCTAAAAATGACGACAGGGAAATGATAGAAAGGAAGACCAGGGAAAATTTCATCTCTGATTTGTATGACATTTGGGTTGGTGTTATTCATTGCAAAGATTGGGGGTTAGGCTCTTCTGCCACTCCCTGCATATCAAAGCAATCTGCCAGGGTTTGGTTTTGTATAAGAAAGAAAGGAATTCCTAGAATACACAAATCAAGATTATTCAATAAAGGGAGACAATGAATACCCTTTAACCTCTGAGAGAGAACTCCAGGTGGGCAGCAAACTAACCCTGAGATAGGAGACAGTAGAAATCCCCACACCCAAGTGAATTTTAGGACATTAAGTAATTATTGGTAGGAAATATATTTGAGTGGAAAACTATGAATCTCAACTGACATTTATCCTTGATAATGGTGCTTCTATTTTCTCAAGATAGAAGCTAATAAAAATTCCATTTCTTTCCTTTTTTTTTTTTTTTTTTTGAGACAAGAGTCTCACTCTGTTACCCAGGCTAGAATGCAGTGCCATCAGCCTAGCTCACAGCGACCTCAAACTCCTGGGCTCAAGCAATCCTACTGCCTAAGCCTCCCGAGTAGCTGGGACTACAGGCATGCACTACCATGCCCGGCTAATTTTTTCTACATATTTTTAGTTGGCCAATTAATTTCTTTCTATTTTTAGTAGAGACAGGGTCTCGCTCTTGCTCAGAGCTGCTTTCGAACTCTTGACCTTGAGCGATCCTCCCACCTCAGCCTCCCAGAGCAGAAGGATTACAGGCGTGAACTACCACGCCTGGCCAAAAATTGCATCTTGATGGAATTTTATCAACAGACATTCTAGAAAAAACTGAGAAAGCAAGGCCAGTCTGAGGAACATTTATACTGCTCACATTTCCTCTCTGAATTGAACAATAGAATTCAATAGCAAAATTGTAACCTACCTTTCAGAGATGTATTGAAAGTAAGATTGTGAACCTTCTATTTTTATTTTTCTATTCCTATTCTTTTGCCTTATTTTCTTGTTTTTATCTACCTTTAATTTAATGCCGTCTTATTTTGTGTGTATATGTATGTGTGTATATATGTTTACAAGTCATATTCTTTTTGGTATAAGATGAGAATTACACACATGCAAATATATATTGATATCTAGTAAGACATCAATATGTCTGGTAAGACATATTGATACATACACAAAAGTTTACACCAGCTGTTACGTTGGTAGGAAGAAGGAGTTAGGGCTCCAAGAATTCCTACGATGGGGGGTTCAAGCCAAATATTTTGCTATCATTTTTATATATTTATCTTTCATTTTTTTCTCCTACTTTTGAGAGAAACTGAAAACCTGCATTATGTCTTTGCTTTTTTGTGTGTGTATCTTATTAATATCTTTTTTAGACTAAAATATTATTATTGAAAGAATAAATTGGGTCTTTGTGTATTATCTCTCCTTCTGATAGACGTAAGATAAAAACTGATAACAGCAGGCTGTTTCTTTTCAACACAGAAATAATCTTGGTTCAGCCCTTGTTGGTCTAACACTGTCTTTCCCTTTTGCCAATAGTAAGTCATTGGTCTCATCCCTAATCTCAAGTCATTAATGTCTTATTTCTGCAAGTTTTCTATTCCACTATCAAAGTCCCCAGTGATTTTTTTTAGGTCAGAGTATCTCTCTTCCACCTTGATCCATGTTGTTCTACTCTTCTCCCAAAACGCAGCCACTACTCACTCCTGTGGCTGCACGGCAGGTTTCCTCCCTGTTCTTGGTAGTGGCCCTAGAGTGTCCTGTAGCCTCTCTGCCCCTAGACCTCTACTTACGTTTCCCTTACGTCTGTGGGAGTGGAGATGTCATAGTAACAAAAGAGAGAGGGAGTGATCAACCATGTACAGTCATCCCTTGGTTTCCATGTGGGATTGGTTCCAGGACCACCAGCAGATACCCAAATCCATGGATGCTCAAGTCCCTTATATACAATGGCATGGTATTTGCACATAACCCACACGATCCTCTTGTATACTTAAAATCACCTCTAGATTACTTAACTCTTAATACCTGATACAGTGTAAATGCTTTGCGAAAAGTCGTTATACTGTATTGTTTAGGAAATAATGATAAGGAAAAAAAGCCTATATATGTTCTGCATAAATGCAACCACCCATTTTCCCCCAATATTTCCAATCTGTGGTTGGTGGAATCCATGGATGTGGAACCCACAATATAGAGGGATACTGAAGATGTTAAAGTCTGAGTGGCAAGACATTGAAAAAACAATACAGAGTTAGGAAAGTTGAGTCCTAGCCTTTTAGAGATGATCAAACAGCTCCAGAGAAATTATGACTTCTAAGATCATATTCCTACATGCAGGTAGAGGCCAGCTGGGGCTGGCGTCCTCCCTGTCACTCAGGCTACCAACCACTGAGCACTTACTGTGGATTGTCTGTGTTCATGATGCCATTACTGCGCATATATTCAAGGTAGCAATCTCGTTGCTGTGTGTTATACACAGATAATTATAACATAGACTGTGTCCCAAAGGAACTTGGAACATTTAGATGGAAATAGTAAAATCATATTCTAAAGCAACCTCTAGTAAGCCCAAAGGGGGGTACAAATACTAATGTGACAGAAATTCAAAGTAAGGTATGATTAATGTGGGCCAGAGTGGTAAGGAAAAGCTCTATGAAGGGGCGAGTCTTGAGCTGCCCTGGGTAGAAAGCTGCTGCGTCTCCATGGTCATTGGCACTGTGGGTCACTCCTCAGTCCCCAGGTTCCGCCTGTGCCACTCGCAGACCCAAGGGTGGGAAGAGCAGCATTTTAGAAAAGGAGAGGGCTGAAGGCTGAGCATGAAGGCTTGAGACACCAACTCAGGTATGTGTGGAGGCGGTGGAAGGTATTATTACCTGAAACAATTTAAGTAATAAATCTACATTTATCTAGATTTCACTCTTTAGGCCAAATCAGCCTCCACCAGGATATTCTTGCTCGATGTGCTTCTTTGACACACTCACCAGTGCACATGCAGATTTGGTTCCCAATCAGAAATATATTTCATATTTCTAGTTCCTGAAGGAAATGTGAGTTGGTACTTGGCAGAAGTTATAGCACCATCTTGTGGAAATAAATGCTCCAGGCTACCAGCTTTTTTTGTTTTGAATATCTTAGTCATCTTAGAAAAAATCGATCTTGAAACATATTCAGGGCTCCAGATCACTCTTGGAATGCATAGTCTATCAGTAACAAAAGACTTCTCGTATATTCTAATTCTTTGATGGCTGAGTTAGCGCTCTTGACCAGTGGCAGATTTCTTATTTGCACAATAATCATATAGATCAGTATGATCCAGTATAATCTATAGACCATATAGATCCAGTATGATCCACCTCTCAGACTCATTTCTTTTAGGATGTGTGTCCTTGGATTTGGTTTTAACCGTGTCCCAAGGGTTCCTGCCTTTTGGGAATTTAGCATAGTAACTCTAAATCCTGAACAAAAATAAAGGTACAAACAAATACTGGGTGCTATTGCTCTTTTCTGTCTCCCTTGGTGTGTCAGACTCCTCCCTCCGTAAGCAATAGGGTTCACTGACACAGGACTTGGGAAAAGGAGGTCCCTTAGTCATTGAGAATCTAAAGTAATGGTGTTGGGAGTTCACAGAAGCATTCATAGCTAATGCCAACTTACATAACCTCCTACAAATTGTATTGGGTCCACTGAAAAAATAACCCCTGGAAAAAGATTCCATTTACAATCATAAATTCATTTAATCATTAAATAACTATTGAGACTTTTAAACATAAGTAATCTGCCTTCCAGTGGAGGGAAAAATATGCCCGATCTAATTGTCTCAGTCTTTTTTTTGTCTCCAGTTTTGTCTGCATCTGATGTAGACTTGATCTCTCTGCGGAAGGTTTGGGACAGGTGTCGTTAGAGTTTAAGGTGGGTGTGAATTTTGCAAACTTTAAAAGTCTGTTTTTTTCCCATAAAAATTGTATTTAGAAAAAGTTACACATTGACATATTTCCAAAACTTAAAAGTAAATTTACAGAAATAAATTTTTCCCTTCACACATGTTCCTCAACTATCCAGTTCCCTTCCCTGAAGATACCAATATTATAAGTTGTGAAATGCTCCAAAAATATTATGTGCTTATAGGAAATATATTACATCAATGGTAGCCCACAAACCATTTTGAAACTTGCAATTTTCACTTAGAGATATAGATCGAAGATTGTTCTATATTAGTACATAAAGAGCTTCCTTGTTTATTTTTTAGCTGCACAATGTTTTACTGAGTGGGTGTAGCATCATTTACTTAACCAGTCTCCTATTAAGGTTGTTTCCAATAGTTTGGCAATGCAAACAACGCTGTGATGAATAACCCTTACATCTGTTGCTTTGCACATGTGCTGGTCTACCTGTGGGCTATAGTCCTGGAAGTGAAACTGCTGGTCAAATGGTGCATAATTGTAAGTGTGGGAGACATTGGCAAACTGTTCTCCATGGAGGTCATTTGTACCTAATTATAGCAATATATGACATGCTATGCCCTCACTAAATGTATGTTTTTAAATCCTTTCAATTTTACTAATCTGATAGATGAAATATGATATTTCAGTGTAGTTACTGTTATAATTTTCGCAATTTTCTTGTTCTGAATTCGGTTCTGTGAATTCAAATTTTTCATGAGGCCTGGTCACCTGGTCAATTCTCTTTCTCACTTTGCTTTTTCTTTAAATTAGTTTTTTGAATAGGTAAAAATAGCTCAAATTTCAATCAGCTTTCAAAAATATTCATTGACATTCTCCCTCCCCTGCTCATTCCCAGTAGTGGATTTACTATGAAGTGAGTTAAGCTTAAGCTAACTTAGAGCTCCTTCCAAGAGTACTTTCCAAAGCCCTGAACTAATTCTGTATTCATAAATTCACATTATTTTTTAAAGAAGCTGCCCTAAATTTTATAAGCTTCAAGCCCAGATATGCCCCTGCTTGTCACCATCTTCCCAAGTCTTCCCAAAGAGTTTCCACCTTTTTCTTCTGCATTTCTTATGTATTCCTCTAGAATCATTTTCTACATATAGAAGCACATCCAGATACAGTTACCCACCCTCTTCCCTACACCCTGGCTTTTCTCAATGTCTTGTGGAGATTGTTCTATATAAGATATAGAGAATGCCCATATTGTTTCCTCTTTGCTTGTTTCTGGATAATTGCATGGCATTCCATTGTATAGAGGTACTGGTCTTTATTTAATCAGTCCCCTGTGGTGGAACTTAGTGTATATTTGTTTTGTTTTGTTTTTGACATGTTAAAAAAAAAAAAAAAACAAACTCCTGACAAGTTTCAGAGACTTACATGGCTACTAAAAATCTGGTATAGTCACAGGTGTTAGAAGAGGTAAGGATTGAAATAGGTAAAATTGGGGGTGTCTTAACCTCCCTTTCACCCCACCCTCTTCAGGTATCTAGGACTCTTAACCCTTATCAAAACAGGTCCCTTAATACCTGCTATTCACAACCTATATATATGAACATATGCATCTGCATGTTAAGTTTCTGTGATTGTGAAACAAAAGATTGACTTGCTAGAGAAATTCTGAGTGTCAGAAGGCAGGAGGGAGAGATAATTGTAAGGCTTTGGATATCTCTAAAATCACACTGGATAGGAGTTGGCTTTATAAAAAGAGCAAATAGCCTATGAGGTCACATTACTCTATCAGAGGCATTGTCACAGCACACAAAATGATTCCCAGTGCACACATGCTAATGTTTTATTCTGCTGTATATGGTGGGGAGGGGTTGAACCATCCAGGCATGAGTGTTGGATGTCTTCGGCATGCCAGAAGATTCAATTACTTAGTATTTTAACCCTTTACCCACTTGAATCATCACTTCTGCTTTTCTAGTTCAATGAAGACAATGGGAATTACATTCTGGATAGCTGAAAATTCAGCCTTTCCATTTTCTCTATCCTCTTGAAGTGTTGGCTGCCCAATCTCCTATCACAACCTACTTTCTGGGAAGAAAGGATCACACAGCTGTCTAACTCGGTTACCTAAAATCTAACCCTATTGCTCAGTATTACCTTTTGTTCATATGTCCTTCTTTGGCTCCTCCCTGGAACTATCTTCCCCAGGACTGAACTGTAGTTGGTATTAGTTTAAGAGACCACATTTCAATTTCTCTACCTCTTTTATACTGGATCAGATAAGTAAAGCATAGAGAAGGTAGAGGAGGAGAAAACGATGAAGATGAGAGGAAAGAATTGATGGATCTCTATGCTGTGTGATGAAGAATATTTTATAGTGCTTCTTTTCAGCTTACAAGTGCTGACCTGTGAGCTTTCTTGAAGCTCACAACATCCCCTTAGATTAGATAGGGTGGTATCTTATCATGATTTTATAGATGGTGAAGCAAAACAAGGATACACCTGCCCACATTGTACCTGAATCCAGATTAAGATTTGATGGTTCAGGGCTGACATTGGCTGGGTCCGTCAGAAGGTGATCTGTGAAGCAGTAACAATTACAGAATTTTGATGCTGGAAAGGAGCCTTGAGGATTTGTCCTGAAGCTCTATTTGGATTGTATTTCACATAAAATTGAAAAAATCTGTATCCATAGCAGTGCTGCTGCTGGAGACCTGTGAAGGAGGCTCAGGTCGCTTTAATCCACATCTTGGCACCTCCACTTCTCTAGACTTTCACTTTTGTCCTGAAAAGCCAGAGAGCTAGAAACTCAAAACCCCTGGTTACTTGTGGCAGAGACTGCTAGATGTTTATCAAAATCATCCTCTTATGCCTGGGTACATAGAGACACCACATTTCCCAGAATTCCTTGTGTTTTTATATGATCATGTGACCAAGTCTTAGCCAATGGGATGTGAGCAGAAATGAAAAGTCCAGTTTTGGGCCAGGTCACTAAAACCTTCATGCTTTTTTTCAACAGACATGAAGATCTTGGAAACCACATGGAAATGATGGCAGATCCATGAGATATAAGGACCCTGGGTCCCTGAATTACTGATTGAAGGCATGCTGCCTGCTGGTCAGGAACACCTGCTCTGAGCAAGAAATGAACACTTGTTTACTATAAAATTTTCAAATAATGCAGTGTTATTTTCCATAGCTCCCTGTCCATTTTGAGAGGTTTCTTCTTTAAGTCTTTAATGTGTATTATTTTGAATATTTTCCCATACCTTTTTTTGTGTGTTTCTTTTTTTGTGTTTTTATTTCAGCATATTCCAGGGGTACAAAGGTTTAGGTTACATATGTTGCCTTTGCCCCACCCAAATGTCTCTCTCTCTCTTCTCTGACATACCCACGTATAGGTAGGTTTTTCTCTAAGTGAATGAGAAAGCACTGTATCACTAGGACTTCCTTTTATCACTTGACATTTTAGGAAAATTTTGCTTATAGTAATATTAAGTAATATGTCATTTATATTGTGAGCTAATAATTCATATATTATAAATTAATTAGACAATTAATATATAAAACTTATATATTAATATTTGTATACTATTCCATAATATGTGTTTATAATGTCTTCTTTAACAACCTATTTATTGATATTTGGTTATGACATTTTACTATTATAAATATTGCTTCAACTTAAACTATGTTTACAAGTATATATTTGTGCATATATATGAGAATATTTCTGTGGGATATATTCCTAGAATTGGGATTGCTGTGTCCAAAGGTGTACAAATTTTATTTTTTGAAGATGTATTCCCAAACATCTTCCAAATCAACTTATATATCTACCAAGACTGTGGGGGAATATCCATTTGCCTATTGCTCAGTGACACTAGAAAATATCCATCTTTTTATTTTTGTCCATCTAATGGGCAAAAAGCAGTATCTCATACTTTAAAATTAATTTCTCCACTTACTAGAGGGGCTGTCATTTTGCATCACATTTATTAGTGGCTTTCTCTTGTTCTACTGTCAATAGTTCATTTGTTTCCATTTGTATCTTTGTATTTTTTTTCCAATTAGAAAACTGTTTTGTATATTACTGTTTTGATCATTGTATATAATATTGGGGACTATGTTAGCTATATTTTTATGTGTTTTTAAACTGGATTTTCAAAACAATAAGGCTGATTTTCTTTTTGTGTGTGGTAAAGATGGACTTTTTTAACGTTTTGTTTAAATTGACAAATAGAATTATATATATTTATCATATACAGCATGATGCTTTGAAATATATATATATACACATTGTAGAATGACTAAACCCAGCTAATTAACATATGTGTTATCTCACATGCTTATCATTTTTGTGGTTAAGAACACTTAAAATCTACTCTCTTAGCATTTTTCAAGAATACAATGTATTGTTATTAACTACAGTTAACACGTTGTATAATAGATCTTGAGGCTGATTTTCTTAATGTTAACAGTAAGAGATCCCTAAATCCAGGCTGTAGGGAGGCCATGTGCCTAGAGGTTATGGGCATGGTCTTTGGAGTCAGGCTGACCCAGATTAGGATACAGGTTGTATCACATACTTGCTGTGTGACCACAGAAAACTTTCTTATGATCTCTGTGTCTCTGTCTCCTCTTTTATAACATGAATGTAATAAAAGAACTCATAGAATTGTTATGAAGTTTAGACAGGATTATAATGCATGTCACTCAGCACAATACCAGACACTTAATAAGTTCTCAACAAATACTGGCTATTAAAATTATTGTTTAAAATGTGCGTGATACAGGTACAGAATTAGATGTTTAAGTTTTAGTCTAGATCCTAGAACCTTCCCAATAAAAGTTGCTTTTAGTAATATCCAAGAATAATAAAACTATCTTTTCTTAGAGTGAACGTGTCATATTATGTTTTAGCCAGTCTTATGAAATTCCTGTTTCCTAGAGCACTAAAATAGTCAACCCATTCATTAATTCAGTGCTTACTCTTTCGTTTCTACTATGTTTAAGGCCTGAGGGATTCAATGATCTTCAGAAGTCCATTTCATTTTCTCTGCATGGAATTTATTCGTTTCTTTGAAAAAATGAAAACCCAAATTCATAGGAAATGTGAAGAAACCAGTAAGGACAGGGAATTAGAAAACAAAGGGGAACCTTAAAGTGTGTCTAGTTCAACTTTTTTATTTTATACAGGTGTGAAAACTGAGGCCCGGAAGAGTTAAGTAATTTTCCTGAGGTCACACAGAGAGTAAGCAAGGGTCGTGGGATGGGAGCCCGGGCAAGCTGACGCTGAGCCAGCAGCCTGTTGACTAAATCACACTGTGCTCCAGGGCCCACTTCTTCTTTTCACCTAACATGATTTCAAAAGTTAAAAGCAAACAAACCAAAAAACACAGGTTTAAAACACACGGATAAAAACAAGCCAATGCTATTCAAAATCTGCGAAGACAGCAAGCAAGGTATGTAAGACACCTGTCTGCTGGTTGGGAAAGCCTCGCGGAGGTGAAGTCCAGTGAGACAGCATTCCAGATCTCTTTCGTTTTTGTCTGCTGTCCACAACCTGTATTTATTACAGCAATGGTACTCTACACTCACGACAAACAGCAAACAGCAATCGTACAGGCCGGTGCTTGGCAATGCCGGTCCACATGCCAAAGATGCCGCAGGTGCCGATTTCAGGTGGCGAGTGAACCGACTGCAGCACACACATTCCCCTCCCCGTCATTTCCAGCTTCATTGCCCACAGTCGTCTCCACCCTCTTGCCAGAGTTTTCCAGAGCAACACCCCAGCGTAGCTTCCCACCTGGCACAGCACCGTCCTGGCCTTCCGGAATCACAGGTTCAGTGATTTGCACACTCCTGTCAGACGACAATGACCACGGACCCCAGGATAAGGATAAACAAACACTCCCAGGACTCTTTACAGTCAGGTGAAATTTCTATCCTCATCTGTTTCTTTTCTTCTGTGTCCTTGTTCTTGAGCGATAACGAATTCTTGACTGTTAATATGTACCACATATGAATAGGCTAAAAGCAAGAATTAGACAAATCTAATGCACAATAAGGTATCTAATCTTAAAAGAATGAAGGGTAACACATCCCCAGGCCCATATAATATGGGTAGAAGTTTGAGCACAATGACCATTCATGTGTTCTCTCAGTCAAAGTTTATCGAGTGTGTCCTGTGAACAGGCCTGGTGCCAGCCATTCAGGACATGAGTATCATTCGGTTTGCTGCAAAAGAGTGGCTCAGAGTTAATTTAAAGCCAGACTATCTGATCTTGAATCATGTTTCCACCACTAAATAATTTGGAGACTTTGAATAAATTAATTTCTCTAAACTTCATTTTCCCCATCCTTATGGGAGGAGAGAGTTAGTCCCTACTCCACAGATTTGATGTGAGGATATTACAGCATTGTACATAGTGCCTAGCACATAGCAAGTGCTCAATAACTATCAGCTACAGTTAAATTTCTACTATACTATAACCTACAGTTATAGTATAGTAGAAGGGATTTAAGGTAGGTTTTAGGAAGGAAGGATTTAAGGAAGTATAGTAGAGGGATTTAAGGAAGGTTAGGAATAAGACAATAGCTCAACACTGAACATTTGGAAATGAGATCAATAAGTAGTGTCCTTTATTTTTTCAACAAGTTTTTGGTGAGCACTCACTATGTGCTAGCAATGCCTAGGTGTTGGGGATAAGGAGATGAACCAATTCTTGTATTTTCCCTTGCAGAGAGATGATACATTAATATATTTGAGATATATACTGTAAATCCTGGATTAAAGATTATGAAATTTTAGAAACCAAAACCAAAATCTGATGGTTCCTCACTAGATGGACTAGGACTGGGTTCAGAGAAAGAGAGGGCCCCCGGAGCCTCTGCCAGCTGACTCACAGAGGGGCCCCGAGTCGGGGTTGCTGCTCAGGCTTCTATCAGGCTGCTCCCTCCAAGGCCAAGTGGCCTCCTGTTCCTCTAGAGGGGACATGGGACAAACCTAAGCCATGAGGGCAAAGGTTTGGGTGACCTATAAGCACCAATACTCTTCCTATCTAAAGGAGGGCAGTCATGGTCCCAAATCAGAAAGTTCAGCGACCCTGACAGGATTAAAATAATTTCTGACATAATGGTAATAATAACAGTATTTTTCTTGTGTTTGCATTACAACTTTTTGTGTGTGTGTGAGACAGGGTTTTGCTCTGTCACCAAGGTTGGAGTGCAGTGGCATGATCATAGCCCACTGCAGCCTGGAACTCCCAGGATCAAGCCATCCTCCTGCCTCAGCCTCCCTGGGAGCTGGGGCTAAAGATGTGTGCTGCCACGCCTAGCTAATTTTTTTTTTTTAAATATATATATACAGACAGGAATCTCACTATTGCCCAGGCTGGTCTTGAACTCCTTGCCTCAAGTGATTCTCTCACCTGCCTTGGGCTCCCAAAATCCTAGGGTACAGGGCATGCCTTGCATAGTACTTTTAAGTCTTCAAAATGTGTCTGTTTGCATCTCTCCTTTGAGGTTTTCAGTAGTCCTCTGGGGCATCCTAAGCAGCTCTCATATGTGTAATTTATGGATGATGAACTGAGACCCAGACAGTTTAAGGGACTTCTCTTAAGGAATATATGTAGCTAATGGTAGACCCGGGACTAGAGCCCAGATCTAAGTACAAATCCCATGTGTTTAAGGGCTGGGCAGCATCTTGGACTTCCTGGACACGAAGGCCAACCCTAGGAGAGCACTGCACACAGAGTTTAGGGTCCAACAGGTGACTCCCTGAGCACGGTTTCTGTACCCATGATTTTTGGCTGCTCACCTTGTATGAGTGTAGTTTTCTTCCCTTGAGACCTACCCCTGGAATGAGAGCTCTTCTCCCTTGCCCTGCCACTTGAATGCAGCCCTCCAAATGTTGCAATGCAATATGCAGCATCTGTCACGAAACTAAACAACCATTTAAAGACTGCACTGGGAAATAATGGAATTACAAGTGCTATATCCAGCTTGGATACATTACAAGAACACTCTCTGATGCTCTTCAATTGGTGAACCATCAATCTAAACCTGCAATGTCAACCTCTTTCTTCCATTGTTTTCTGTCTCACTGTCCCACCAGTCAAGAGGCTCCTCCTCCGTCCCTGACCCTTGGAGTCACAGTCCTTGGAGTCATAGTCCTCATGCTTACTTCCACACACCAGTATGAAATCAAGCAGTGTTTCACAGCTTTAAGTACTTTTCTGTCTGGAGCCCAAAGCCTACCTTTGCCTACAGGTTGAAAATTTCTTTTCATTTCTCCTCCTCCTTCTGGAACTTCATGATCACTTTAATTTTTATACAGTTGTTATGATTATGGGTCTGGCACTCATATTGCCTAAGTTTGATTCTGGACTGGGTACTTATTAGCTGAGGGCATTGGTTAAATTATGTAATCTCTCTATACCTCTGTTTTCTCACCTAAAAGCTGTAATAATAGTCTCCACTTAATAGGGTCGTTATGAAGGTTTAAAGAGCTAATGTTTATAAGGACCTTAGAACACTGCCTCTCCAAGTACTCAAGTGTGTGGTGTGTGTGTACATGTGCATGTAGTATGTGAAACTAGAGATGTCTTTGTTCTGGATCTTACCACCCAGGCACCCAGGACCAAGTTCAGTTCTAAAGTAGCTCTCGATGAGAACAGCCTCCATTCCCATTTTTTCTGCATTGCGTTCCTCTAAAACTCTTTTTTTTTTTTTTTTGAGACAGAGTCTCACTTTGTTGCCCAGACTAGAGTGAGTGCCGTGGCGTCAACCTAGCTCACAGCAACCTCAAACTCCTGGGCTCAAGCGATCCTGCTGCCTCAGCCTCCCGAGTAGCTACAGGCATGCACCACCATGCCCGGCTAATTTTTCAATATATATTAGTTGGCCCATTAATTTCTTTCTATTTTTAGTAGAGATGGGGTCTACGCTCTTGCTCAGGCTGGTTTCGAACTCCTGACCTCGAGCAATCCGCCCGCCTCAGCCTCCCAGAGTGCTAGGATTACAGGCATGAGCCACCGCACCCGGCCTCTAAAACTCTTAACCTCCTTTGCAACCATGCCCATAAGACTTGTTGAACAGGACAAGAAGCCTTCCATAAATAATCTCTGGTTCTCCTGGCCTAATCATAATATGTATTAGACTGAGAAGAAACCCACATTCACCTAACAGGGCCTATGTTGGGATAAGTTAGACAAATTCTGAATTTGATAACATTGACAACATCCTGCGCTGTCCTGGTTAAGTAGAGAAGGCTTAGGAGTCAGTGTGTTTGGGCATATGTTTAACATTTTCATTTTGCTTAATATTTGCATCCATAAACCTGGGGTGATAATGGGAAATGGATTGCTATGATAATAAAATGGGGCTGGCTCTGTAAAGTAGCTAAGTAGTACAGCGGATGACACAGAGTAAGTACTTAATAATGCTAACTATTAATAATATGGTTAAGACCCTTCTTACCATAAAAATGCCTCTGCCTAGGGCTATCCATTCATACTAGTTAAAAGTTGCATTGTGGCACTTTGCTAACTACCCCTAAATGAAGGGCATGTGCGTATTCAGAGAGAATCATAGATATACTCTTGAGGAGAAGGTGAGGAGAGTTGAGAAACAAGTGGCCATTGAAATCTCAGGAAAGATTGAAAAGTGGCTTTTGTTGGGTAGTTTGCTGGGGTTGCCAGCTTGAAGTCACTCTCTGACTACAGAAATTGTCAGACAGATTATAGAATTTAGCAAGTAAAAGTCAGTTTTCCTCCAAGCTTAAGTGGATATTTACTACTTGTAATAGAAAATACGATTCAGGGGACCCAAATGTGGGATGCAGATGGACAGAGGTTTCAGTGGGCTCTGAGGCCTTTGCCTGTGGCTGCAGTATTTTAAAAAATTCTTAGTGATGTGACTGCATCTGGTAACGCCTGCTATTCTGCTATTTCCGAGCAACCTGACCAAGTCAGCGGTAGTGTGTCTATTTTAAACGTTTGGGACCTGTACCACTGTGCAAGATAAATTTTTCCCTTAGATATTCTCAATTCAATAAGCAGTTAAATGAAAAAAGTTGTTAAGGATACTAAGTATAATGAATGCAACAAAATATAACTGCTTCCTGGGGAAAAGGGAATTCATTATAGATACAAAGAGAGTGGTGAACTTAGGTGATAATCAGTCCCCAAGATTCCAGGAGACTACTGAGGCTGGAGAGTCACATGCCGCCCCAGCTGGGAATGACTTTCTTTGCACAGCACTCTCCTCAGTGTACCTTGGACCTCTGCGTTCCTCAGACTGTAGATCAGGGGGTTCAGCATGGGGTTGAAAAAACTGTAAAACAGGAAAAGGACCTTCTGCTGCTCCTCAGGATGGCGGGACTTGGGGGCCATGTACATGACAATGGCGCTGCCAAAGAAGAGCCCAACCACGCAGAGGTGGGAGGAGCAGGTGGAGAAGGCCTTTCTGCGGCCTTCCCCAGACTGGATGCTCAAAATGGCCAGCAGGATGCGCGAGTAGGAGACCAGCACCAGGCAAAGGGGCCCCACCAGGATGAACATGCCAACTGTGAAGATGACGACTTGGTTGAGCCGGGTATCAGCACAGGCCAGCTTGAGGACAGACAGGATTTCACAGAAGAAGTGGTTGACTTCATGAGGCCCACAGAAGGGCAGCCTCAGGATGAGGACCACATGGACCAGGGCCAGGAGGGACCCACATGCCCAGGAAGTGACGGCCAGGACAATGCACACTCTCCAGCTCATGATGACCGAGTATCGGAGGGGGTGGCAAATGGCCACATACCGGTCATAGGACATCGCCACCAGGAGAAGACATTCCGTTTGTGCAAAACTCAAAAAGAAAAAGGTCTGCATTAAGCAGCCAGTGAAGGAGATGGGCTTGGCTGGGTCCAGGAGGTTCACCAGCATCTGGGGCACCGTACTGCAGGCACAGGCCATGTCCACGATGGCCAGGTGTGAGAGGAAGAAGTACATGGGGCTGTGCAGCCTGGAGTCCAGAGAGATGAGTCTCAGGATGACCCCGTTCCCCAGCAGAGTGAGGACATAGAACAGGGAGAAGAGCCCGAAGAGAAGTATCTGAATCCTTCTGCCCACAAGGAATCCCAGGAGGATGAAATGTGTAACCATTGTTTGGTTTTCCCCCATTTCACTATGGAAAAGAAATGGATAGCTTAATATAGGACTGTCAATAATGTCTAGACATTATTTCGTAATATTTTATGAATGTAGTCATTTTTAAAACATAAATAAAATTAATGATCTAGTTAACTACTAATTTTAGACATCCAATTTTATGGAAGAGCTTGTTTCACCAATGTTAGGGTACATAGAACCTTTGACACCTGTGTTGGGAAGAAAGCATATCAAACCAAAACAGGAAGTAAAATGACCCTGTAATAAGCTGCGCATGTCAAAATGACTAAGAGAATTCCTAAAGTATAAAATTAATCAATAATTGGTAATAAAAGAACTCCAAATATGAGAATTAGAGTAGTTCCAGGAAAAAATGTAATTTCAGTTTCTCAATAGAAATATCAGCTGTGTTCCTTTCAACATCTGAAATCAACCTTTGCACTCTAGAGAAATTTCCATGATAACAGGAGGAGGTAAGAGATAAAAAGCAACTTTTATGACGATGTGATTATTTAGGTTCCTAAGAAGGAATCAATGGATGTATTATTTATGGGCTGTAATTATTATCTTTATTTTACAGTGGATGATGACTATAAACCAATGATAACTTATTATTTGGCAAGTAATCTACTGATTGATTCATGATTACTGATGTACCAAAAAATTAGTTCGAATAGTAACCCGTACAATTTGTAGGACTTGGATTTTTCAGGGTTGTTCGCTGCAGGTATTGTGAGTATACTTTGTATACCTTGAGTACAGGTTGTAATGAAAACGAAGTAAAGCATTCCTGCATTGATCTCAAGGCTGTGTGTATGTGTGTGTGAAGATGTGTGTGAGAACCTTCAAGTCGTAATTCCTCATGGATGATGTGTAACTCATCCCTTCTGTGCTCCTATCAAAAGGGCAAATCCACATATTAACAGATGTAGGAAAGACCATACCTGGATGCCTGCGTGTGGGAGGACCTACCCTTTGTGCCATGCTTAGTGTTGTGTCATATGTAAAAATCAAAAACATAACAAATGACTTTTCATAAAAAATATCTGCCTTTCTTCAGCAACATAAGGATTACTATATACTTCACATATGGCCAGTTAAAAGATTTTGGCAAAGAGTTAATTAGCAATAAATTGTGAGTCAGGTAATTGGTCTTTCTGTGAATCCGTGATGTGCCAAAAATATTCGGATTTCTGTACTTAAGACCAAGATAAGGTCTTCCTCAATATACCATGTAGAAATCCAGCATTTTGGTAGTGCAAACATTTTTGTTAGTGACTTTGCTAGGCAAAAATATCCTAAGGGTAAATTACTGATCTCGTGCCTGCTTGCCTCTGCAGAAAAAATCTTCTCCAGGACTAATGCAAGGAAAGGTGCTGCTTTTGGTAAGAGCCTGGCCCAGCTGTGATTAATACCAGTGGAGACATCCGTGAGATGCTCCACAAAGAACTTGGAAATAAGAGAACTGTTACTTCCTTTCGATAAGCCAAAATTGTGAAGTCCACCCGTACTGGATGAGAAGAGCTATAGGAGGAAAACAGGATGGCGTGAGGAAACCTGTCCCTGGAGGGCCTCCCACAGCCCACTCGGTGCTTTGATGTCACCTGCCACAGGTGGAGAGGAGGAAGTGACTTTGTCAGTGAACCTGAATGCAATCGGCCATGTGGGTTGCGTGTCTAAAGAAAGGCTGTGGAATGAGCAAGGGAGGTGACCAGGAGAGGCAGCGATGGCCAGGAGAGTCTGGGCTGATGACACAAGGGTGCTGTCCTCCTGGCAGGTCTGCAGGTGCATCCAGGTGGCTCAAGTGACCGGTGACGGACAACCCTCGTCAATGAGATCTCCAGTGAACCCTCTGCCCTGATCTCCTGTTCACCAATCAATCATTAGATATTATTTTGCTCTCATGTGCAGATATTTTATCAATGAAGAAATGTGCTAATCGGCAAAGTTTTTGGACAGTTTGGCAGTTACATTTTTAAAATACATCTTTAAGGACAGTTGCCATATGGGTTGGAAGTCTGATTTATTTTACAGGACCATATTGTTAACATACTCCTTCTGAACAAGAAAGAACTATACTCATTTTTGTAATGCCGACACTTACTAAATGTTGCATGAACCAATGAATCAATAAATACAAATGAATGAATGCCTAAATACTGATTTTTTGGGGGATCATCTTTGGACTGTATCTGGAATTTCTGTCTTGCTTAACTCTTGCCTAGTATGATTTTATTCAATTAAGGACATTTCTCTTAAGGGAGAAAAAAAAAAGAAAAGTAAATCAATTCTATTCAGTCTTATTCATTGTTCCTTTTCTAATTCAGATAGTATGATACTGTTGAGAAATGTGCGTACTGAAAAAATTTCCAAGGCTGGATGTGCAAAGTGAGCGCCAAGCGCTGGGCTGAGACAAACTCATTGAAGTACAACCCAAAGAAAATTTTCTGAGCATCTAATCAGAACCCTAAGGATATCCCCATTGGATTCTTTGGTAGTGGCAAAAAATTCTTATTTACTTATAAGCATTATTAATAAATTATTATATCAGCAAGATACAAACGAATCCTAGTAAATATTATAACTTTATAACACATGACCAAGGCTTATATATTTTTTCAGGATTCTACAAAAAATTACCATGCCAGGCCAACTTTCTGAATGTATTTGGGAAACATACAAAGCATGAGAAAATATTTGGTTGTGCAAATGAGTTTGAATTTACATCTTATAAAAATCTTAATGTCTGTATTCAATCCTTCTTTATTTCCTTTTGTAACTCTCCAAATGATTATATAAACGGGAAAAACCCACTATTTATAAAGTTGAATCTCTTTAAAAGCTAAATTAAAATACAAGAAGATAGGAGGGCTTAATGAGTACATTAAGATTCTTTAAGGACAGTTGCCATACGGATTGAAAGTCTGATTTATTTTACAGGACAGTATTGTTAACATACTCCTTCTAAACAAGAAATAACTGTACTCATTATCATAATGCTGACACTTACTAAATGTTGCATGAACCAATGAATCAATAAATACAAATGAATGAATGCCTAAATATTGATTTTTTAAAGATCATCTTTGGACTGTATCTGGAATTTCTGGCTTGCTTAACTCTTGCCTAGTATGATTTTATTCAATTAAGGACATTTCTCTTAAGAGAGGAAAAAAAAAAAGACTTTCTGAAATTTGATAAAAATAACTGTAGAATCTCCAAAAATGTTTAAACATTTAATACCTGAAAGACATTTCTATTTTCTTTTTCCCTTCATATTTTATTTCACTCTATGTGCTACTATGAACATCTTACTTAAACTCAAATGGATTAAATTTGCCAAAGGATTGGAAGAAGTGAAATGAGAAGTTGAAAAATAGAAATTAAATATAACCCAGTTCCAGATGCAACATTCTGGCATTGCGTATGTTTCAAATGATATATTTTGTATATACTTACAAGTTTGTCATTTAAAATCTATTTGCTGACACTTTTCAGGGAAAAAAAAGAAAAATAAATAAAACACAATCTTAGCAAATTATTCGATGACTAATAAATTACCCGATGTCTCCATGTTTCAAAGTAGACATCTAAGACTGCAATCATTTCTTTACACATGCACAAACCTGTCGGTACTAGACGGGACCTGTGTTTCAAAAGGAAAAATTTAAGATCTGACCAGCTGGCAAACTTTTCTAATGAGTCACGCAGCATTCCAAAAATGGAAGCTGTTTTTAAATCTTCAGTTCAACTGAAGTTTTAGATGGTTTAGTTCCAGGTATTAAGAAATGTTTGTTACAACTAATGGAACAGAGCCCTCCTCTGTCTGTCTGGCTGTGTGTCCCGCATGCCTGTTCCTGCGCCTTGCCGTACCATTGTCACTCACCTGGTACATCTCTCCTTCTCTGGGCCTCTTTCTGATACCCCCTCTCCATTCCCCGTTTTCTTTCTCTCCTGCAATTTCCCATTCTGAGAATCTCTCTCTCCTACCCCCTCAACATACATCTTCACAGTATTTCTAGAGATTTGTCAATAGTTCCAACATTTGAGTGGTTTCTTAGAGGATTTTGATTACACAGGAAGTCTGCATTCATGCTGTCTTATAAGCTACCTTGGAAAATATGATCTTATAATTTATCATAGGAGTAATATCTGCCAACTCACTTATCTGGGGTATTGAAACGTTCTTTTTTGATTCCATAATAGACAATAAGGGCTATGTCATTATACTTCAAAATTAATTTCCTTAGGGATTGTGTTTCAACTATACCCTTAGATTGCAGAAATCTTTTTGATCTAGAAAGTAAGAAAAATGATATCCTTAGACTCTCATGCCTTAAGTAAAAAAAAAAAAATGATATCGTTGACTATATATTGTTCCTGGAACGTGGTAGGTACTCAGTAACTATTTATTGCCAGAGTAGATATCAACTTGATTAAATATGAGAAAATAAAACATTAATGAGCTATCCACATTCTGCTGTGAGCCAGTTTCTCTGGGAAAGAAAAAGTGAAAAGCTCTATGAGGTAGCAATTAGTGAGCATCAGGTTAGGAGTTGGACCCACATTTATTAGTTGTATAACCTTGAGTTATTTTCTTAACCTCTCTAAGCCTCAGTTTCCTCTTTTTTAAAAGGAGAAAAATGAGAATACCTATTTTATGAGGTGGTTATGAGATTCATTGAGACAATATGTATTATACACTGAACACACTGGGATCAATCCTTATCAATCCTCAACAGCTTCTTAGACAGCCTATGATCCTATCGACCTGACAAGCTACGATTCACAGTAGTCCCTGAAAACCATTCATTTCATTTGCCGTCATCCTCTGAAAGCCAATTTTGTAGTCTCAATTATAACAGTATAAGACAACAGGGTGATTTCATGGATAACCTATTCTTTATTCTTTCATCTAGCATCAACATTCATAGGTTTGTTGCTTTTATGCAACTACTTCTCCACTATATATACACAATTCATGTAATTCTATACATACTTACATTATTTGTGAGCAATATGTTCAAAGAAGCTAGCATTGACTTTCCCTCAAACTATTCCCATAGTAGAATAATAATCACCACATTTTCAAAAAGGAGTGAATTTCCTTACCAATGCTTGCAGGATGTGAGTGACTGTTGACCAAAGACTAGGTGCTACAACACACCTAAGAGGAATTTATAGTAATGTGAAATAAGGCAACCTGGTTTGCACCCCAATTTGGACTCAAGGATCTCCAAAGGGGAAGCACCTGAAGGTTGGGACACGGGTCCTGATTTCTGGAAGTTTCCATGGGAGCTGCAAAACACTCTCTTCTGTTCCTGATTGAATTGTTGCAGAGTCCTCAGAAAAGCAGATGCTTTTCTCTGATGGGCTCCACCCAGTTGGCAGCTCCTGAGGGCTCCCCGGAGGGCTGGGTCATGACCCCTCATGCATGCCCACCTCCACTGGGAAGGAGAGACAAAGCAATTGTCTTTTTCTATTTCTGTTCTCATCCCAGCAGGACACACAATTAGGCAACACAGACAGCCACAGGCACACCTCTGGGACAATAGTCTCTCATTACAGCCCCTGAATACTTGGCATTATTTGAATTTCATGAATCCCAGCACTGGCCTTGTTCTCCAGTCTCCAGATGGTTCAGGTGATCCTGTCAGGAAGCAGGACCTGTGTGACAATGAAGAAGCTCCTGGAGTTACCCTTTGTGGCTCAGCTTCTCCCCAGTGTAATGTGGGTCCCTTGTGTGGCAGCAGAAGTGGGAAGAAAGGACCTTGGACAGTCAGCTGATTGCAGGTGACAGGCCAAGGTGTGGAGGTGCTGTGGGGGGCTGGTTATGGAGGCATGGCGTGGATTGGGGAGTCTAAAGAGGGGACAAGGTGTCCCAGTGGGTCTCATTGGAACCTGCCTGAAGGGAGGGTCTTCTAGGGCAGAAGCCACCACTGCAGGTCACCTGTTGGAAGTGTTCTCTAATCTCTATTTTGAGGAGGAATGCTGGATCTGAGTCTGTCCCCTCGGGGGAAGACAGGACTGTCTCTAAGGCAGCTTCCCCTGGAAGCTCCTGTCCTCCCAGGAGTTTAGAGATATTTGTTTGCCAAAGGTCATCTCACATTTATATGTATTTCTTTCTTATGCTGGACATAGGAGAGGTTGGAATTTCGTGTCACCCAATTGTGCAATTTACAAACTAATGAGTTAATTACAGTGTGATCCCCGACCTGCGGTGCTTATGGCATAAATCTAGGAAAATCGTGCACAGGTGATGACGTTTTGAGACCATGCTCACCTGTGCTCTGACTGTGCTTGTCCACTGTGAGGAGAAATATGCTTTTCTTTAGGGATACAAAAAAGTACTTCTGATCATATGAAAAGCCTAGTGTATAGTTAGCCATCCGCAAACTTTAGAATCTTTTCTTCTTTTTCTTTTACACGCAGGTGAACTGCAACTGATATAAACAACAAAAATCCTGTGGAATCCCACAAAAACATTAATTTTAGGAAATTGTATTCTATATCCCTCACCCTCTAAACATCAGTTATAAAAAGTCATTTTAGGGTAAAAAACAGAAAGTTTGAACTAAGACAGTTAAATATAAAATTTTATGATGCAAACTAAAATCTAGGAAATGCATTGCTTCAAATTACTTGTTTTTTATTACATCTCAAGTTGAGGCAGGTTTAGCTTCTAAAAGTGGTCAGAGTGAAACATAAACATATACCAAACATAAATGTATACAAAAGAAATGACACACGGAGTACAGTCAGATCTTAATTGAAAAGACTATGCTCACAGATGTTTACAGTATATACCAGCATATGGAAATCAGGAAATTGCCTTTCAGGAGCAAGTAGCAAGCTAAAAATCTGTGTGAAGAATGGTTTTAGAGAATACATTTCTATTTAAACAGTACCTTAGGAACATTGGTTATGAACACACATTTGAGGATATAAAGATGAAAAATTAGATCAGCCTGAGCAAGAGCAAGACCCCATCTCTACAAAAAAAAAAAAAAAAAATAGAAAACATTAGTCAGCCATGGTGGTGCACACCTGTAGTCCCAGCTACTCAGGAAGCTGAGGCAGGAGGATCACTTGAGCCCAGGAGTTTGAGGTTGCTGTGAGCTAGGCTGACACCATGGGACCCTAGCCCGGACATCAGAGCAAGACACTGTCTCAAAAACAAAAAGCCTCAAACCGTAAACAAACACATAAGGCAAGACAGGCCAAAAAGAAAATCCAAAACAAAAAAACAAACAAAACCTAAAAGAACAAGTCAGATGGAGCTAGTGCTCTAATCAAAGTTCATCAAGAAGGCAAGAAAAACGGAGGCTTCCCTGTGGTCTGGGCAAACACCACAGCTGTGAAGTCCCGTGAGCCCACACGCCAACTCTTTAACAGTGATCCTCTACATCATTCATAAAAGCTGTGGCCTGTGGCTCGGCTGCATCAGCAGGGTCTAAGGGATTGTTAGAAATGCAAATCTCTGACAATGGCATTCGGACCTGTTGAATCAGAACCTGTGTTTTTGCAAGATCCCCAGATGACTCGTATGCATGTTAACACGTGAGAAGCACTGGTTTACAGTACGTAGCAAAGCGTAAACAATAGTCCTACAGGTCAGTGATGGCAGTGCCCGTGCCGCATGCCAAAGACACCATGGGGGCCAATTTCAGGATGTTACGTGAACCGACTTCCACCCACAGAATCCTGTCCCTGTCATTTTCAGTAATGACATCCCCTAATCTCTCTCCCCTCTTGCAAGAGAGAGGAGTGACACTCTGCACATGAGCACTCTGCTAGCACAAGCACCCTGGTGACATACGATAACCATAGGCTTTAGCAATGTCACATACTCTTTCTGAAACCATAACCTTTGTTTTATATGGTAGAAACAAATATATATCACCCTACTTTTTTATACTAAGCTCTAAATACCTTCTCCTGGTATGTTTACAATTTCTCTGTGGCCGTTGGTCAATGAGATGTAATTATTAATATTTACCTCAGGAGAAACTTTTGCAAGAACTGAGTATATCTGCAACTACAATGGACAATAAGATGTCTAATACTGCCAGATTTAAGTTATATATTTTATGGAGTTTTTTTTTTTTTTTTAAGATAGGACCATGGGTTAAATGATTATTTTTAATTTTTATAAAGATGGGGCCTTGCTAGGTTCCTTAGGCTGGTCTTGAACTCCTGGCATCAAGGGATCCTCCTGCCTCTTTCTCCCAAAGTGCTAGGATTACAGGTGTGAGCAGCTGTGCCCAGTCCATTTACTTACTGAGTCAACATTTTCGAGTGCCTACTGGGAAACAGGCAGAGTGAGAACAGGGGAATGGGGAAGCAGGGCTGGCACACTTACTTCTTGGGCAGTCCAGGGGACATCAGAACAGGGCTTGTCTGGGGTTTCCTGCCAATCACTGGAGTCTGGGGACAAGCAAGCGTTCCCTTCTTCCATTAGCTCTCCCCACACTCCATGCCTGCCGCTGCTGCAGCCATGTTGTTTTCAGAATCTACAAAAGCAGCCAAAGAAAGGGTCAGATCTCAGGAGAAGCCAGTGAAAGTCAGGAAGGAAAAACTGGCATCCTCCGCGTGAGCCTGTGCAGCCCGGCTAGCCCTGTCCTCCCGCCGAGGTCCTTCCTGGGCCCGCTGACCTGAGCAGGGTACAGTTTCTTCTTTGGGTGGGCAGGAGGGGGCCAGGTACCCCAGCCCCAGCACAACAAGGGAGCAAATCAGACAGAAATACTGGGCAGGGCCAGTATTGTGCGGCCACTCCCTCCCGATGTCCATGTCAGCACCTTCACTTGGACGCTGCACTGGGACGTCAGTGGCACCTCCAACTCCACAGCTCTAGAACAGAGCCTGTCACACCCTCCTCCTCCAACAAAACAGTTCCTCCCATTTTCTCCAGGGCGGGCAGTTCTCCCAGCGGGGC
Organism: Mirza zaza; assembly: GCA_008750895.1. NCBI lineage: Eukaryota > Metazoa > Chordata > Mammalia > Primates > Cheirogaleidae > Mirza > Mirza zaza. Next base: position 101,485 of record VSMD01032657.1, read on the forward strand.
AACTCCAGGGCTCTCCAGACACTTCCTTTGTCTAGCCATCGAAGAGACAAATATCTGTAGCCCCTTTCCAAATGGATGGTGTTCACAGTTAATCTAGATCAGATCGACTGAACTAGAATTGTGATTCCACCAGTTGACATTTTTGCAATGATAAGTTCTCTAAGCCCCAACTTCCCTTCTGTAAATGAGGATATGCTTAGTACATACTTCACAGTGTTGTGAGCATTACATCAAAAGAATTTAACACGTTGTCTGGCATATGGCAAGTGCTAAATAATTTTTAAGCTACAATTATTTTCTACCATTCTATGTTCTGCAAATAAAAGGATTTTAAAAATGTAGAAATCAGAAAATAGTTTAACATTGGAAATTGTGTCTAAGTACTCAAAAGGCTCATGAACTGGTGCAGCCAGTGTCTGCTGAGTGCTTACCACGTGCTAGGCAGGTGCTAGTTTGCTGATAAAGCAATGAATGGACTCTAGTTCCTGTTCTCATGGAGCTCCCCATCTCATAGGTGAAATCTGATATCTACCTGAGCAATGTTCTGTAAATAACCACCTGAAAGATTATAACAAATTTGAATACGAAAAGGGAAATATGACTTCCTTAGTCTTGGAGAAAGGGCTGTTTTTAGATAAAATACTGTAAAACATCCATTCTAATTCCACTCAGTCGGTAAGGCACCGACGTAAATCTACAACGTTAATCTTCTTCCACTGTTGTCTGTTTCACTGTCCAGCTCGTCTGTCACCAGAGTCCTCCCGGTGGTGTGTCCCTGACCCTTGGAGTCAAGGTTGTCTCCTGTTACCACACCCACTTTCTTCACATACCAGCTTAGAGTCAAGCTGCTTTCTTTAGCAGGTGCCAATCCCTTTCTTTCTAAAGCTGAATGCCCATCGTTTGGTCCTAATCATTTGTTTTGTTTCACTCTCATGACTTCTCTGATCTTTATCCGGATACTCTCTCCAGAGGCCTGTTGCATAGTGGTTATGACTGTAGAGTCGGAAATCAGACTGCCTTACTTCAATCCTGGATGGGGTGCTTGTTAGCCTTGAGGTACTACGCAAGTTACTCAATTTCTCCGTGCCTCAGTTTCCTTATATGTAAAGTAGGCTACTGATTGCCTTCTGCCTCAAAGGGCTGTTTTAAGGTTTAGTTGAGATAATACTCGTAAAATGCTTAGAGGATTTGCTGGACCATAGTATGTAAGCTCTGTTTAAGAGAGAGAGAGAGTAGGAAAGACTAGTGGTGTCTTGGTTCTGATCCTTAGCTGAACTAAAGAGGCAGTCTCAATGAGAACAACCTTTATTCTCTTCCCGTTCTGGGCTCCTCTAAAACCCTAACGCTTTCTTGCAACTCTGCACACAGGTTCACCGTCCGGGGCAACCAGCCAGTCACGCATGATCTCTGGCTCTCCAGGCCCTACAGAGCACAGAATCTGTTAAGTAAAGAAACCATCCTTCACTTAACAGATTCTTTCTTGGGCTACCTTCCCCTTAATCTTTATTTGATAACATGGATTTTCTTAATTATTATTTTATTTTTATAGATTTTGGGGTACGAGTGCAATTTTGCCATGTGGATAGGTTACGTAGTGGTGAAGTCTGTGACTTTGGTGTGCCCATCACCCAAATAGTGTACATCGTACCCAATAGGTGATTTTTCATCCCTCACCCCCCACCTTTTAGAGACTTCAGTGACAACTATTCCACTCTGTATGTCTGCGTGTACCCAATGTTTAGTTCCCACTTGTAAGTGAGAACATGCTGTGTTGGACTCTCTGCTTCTGAGGATAGCATGGATGGTAATATGCTACGCTGACGTGGTAGATACAGAGGATGGGCGCCAGACCGTCCAGGTGACAGTCCGACATTTTCGGCTTGCATGGGCGTGTGTATACAAAAGAGTGATAATAGGACTTCTTCACGGATTTGTTATGATGACTAAATGGGATGGTCTATGAAAAGTGCCTTACTATGTAGCATATGCCATTAAGTAAAATGTTAGCTATTATCGTAAAAACTCATTTTGTCTTTATGTTTAGCAAACTCTGCCTAAGTATCTTCACCCATGGTAATGAAGACTTGTGTCGAATACTTGTTAACTCCCAGGTGAAGGGCACACACTTATTCTTTTGAACAAATCTTACATGCACTCTTACAGTGAGCTTGAGAAAGTCTCTGGAAGTGAGCAGCCGTCCCAATCTGAGGACAGGTTAGAAAATGGAACTTACAGATAACACCCTGGGAAGCCATTTGAAATGATGTGGAAGGAATCACCCTAACCATTGGATTTCTAATGCTAAAGGACCTTAAAATGGAGACAAAGACTGAAGAATCTCTGAGCAGATAAAGCTAGTTTAGGCCTTAACCTTGCTTGATTTGCAAACACAAGTGAAACTTATCTTGGGCTATTTCTTGCAAATGCCTGTATTAAAGAAAAATGACACTTAACCTCAACCAGTCAGAAGCCGCCAACTAACTTAGAGTTGTATAACTAGGAACTTTCCAGCAGATAGATCAAATAAGGCAGCTATATACCTGTAACCAATCAAATACTTTCTTTATTTCCACATTCATCCTATAAAAGTCTTCCCTTGGTGGACCCCTGAATATTTCCCGTTAGGCGCTGCCTGATTCATGAATTGCTTTTTGCTCAAAGAAACTCTAAAAATTTCACTGTGCCTCAGTTTACCTTTTAACAGTAGAATAAATTGAATCAGCAAACAATTACTCCACCACTGTGGCTGAATATAGTTAGCTTACACTACCTGGTAAAATTTCCTATTTTATTGGTAAGACATTCTTATGATGGAAATGATACAAACTGGACTAACCCAGGTGGACATGCTAAAAAAAGGCATTGGAGAGCCGCGTGTAGAGATAGATGTATGTGTGTATGATTCACAGCTCAGCACTCAACGTTTTCTGAAGAATCCGTAAACAGCCAAAGAGTTTTCTCTGATATGCATTTTCCACCCATTCAAGGGGCAATGCCTAATTTTGTCTCCTTGCCAGCCACCAGCTAATGAGTTTAGCTCCAAATTTGTAAACAATGCTCACTATTCCCACACTGTCTGTAGGGTTTCTTTTGCTTCCTCTTCTCTCCTTTCTCCTACATTTCTTATTTTAATTTTGTTTCTTCCGTCAGCCTACTGGTAAACTCTCATATATGAATCAATGATTTTTATACAAAATTTCTCCATAGCATGCAACACAACTAACTAAATACCTCTGAGTTATGCTTTAACAGGGTAAGTACAATTGTGGGAGAATGGACCAGTGTACTTTAGGTTTAGGTGATCTCTTCCTTTGGATGAAGCTTTATTGGTTCTTCCAAATGTTTGTATTATGATATATAGAGGTAGTGAGTTTATATAGTTAAGTTAGGAAGTAGAAGAATGGTATTCAACCTTTGGGATTCAGACAATGATTTAAAAAATTTTAAACTTCACAGATATTTAAGTCAATGAGAAATAAAAGAAAAACTCATGTCTGCTAAATAACATCTCATAGAAAGCCAATGAATGCAGTACATCTAAAGTTTGTCCTGCAGAAAAGAGAGAAGCCTTACTCTTGTATCATTTAGGTACAGATCAAAAGAGAGTAGTGAAATTTTCTGCATTTAAGCAGTAATTAGACACCAAGATTCCAGGAGACTACTGAGACTGGAGATTCACACGCCACCTCAGTTGGGAATGACTTTCTTTGCACAGCACTCTCCTCAGGGCACCCTTGACCTCTGCGTTCCTCAGGCTGTAGATCAGGGGGTTCAGCATGGGGTTGAAAAAACTGTAAAACAGGAAAAGGATCTTCTGCTGCTCCTCAGGATGGCGGGACTTGGGGGCCATGTACATGACGATGGCGCTGCCAAAGAAGAGCCCGACCACACAGAGGTGGGAGGAGCAGGTGGAGAAGGCCTTTCTGCGGCCCTCCCCAGACTGGATGCTCAAGATGGCCAGCAGGATGCGTGAGTAGGAGAGCAGCACCAGGCAGAGGGGCCCCACCAGGATGAACACGCAGGCTGCGAAGATGACGACTTGGTTGAGCCGGGTGTCAGCACAGGCCAGCTTGAGGACAGACAGGATTTCACAGAAGAAGTGGTTGACTTCATGAGGCCCACAGAAGGGGAGCCTCAGGATGAGAACCACATGGACCAGGGCCAGGAGGAAGCTAAACACCCAGGAAGTGACGGCCAGGACAATGCACACTCTCCAGCTCATGATGACAGAATATCGGAGGGGGTGGCAGATGGCCACATACCGGTCATAGGACATCACCACCAGGAGAACACATTCTGTGTGTGCAAAACTCAAAAAGAGAAAGGTCTGTGTCAAGCAGCCAGCGAAGGAGATGGGCTTGGCTGGGTCCACGAAGTTCACCAGCATCTGGGGCACCGTGTTGCAGGCATAGGCCATGTCCACGATGGCCAGGTGTGAGAGGAAGAAGTACATGGGGCTGTGCAGCCTGGAGTCCAGGGAGATGAGGCCCAGGATGACCCCATTTCCCAGCAGGGTAAAGGTGTAGAATAGAGAGAAAAGTCCAAAAAGGACCATGTGAATCCTTGGGCCAAGACCAAATCCCAGTAGGATGAACTCTTTGACCATTGTCTGATTTCCCTGCATTTCACTGTTAAAGAGAGAACCGAATAGCTATGTGACACAATTATTTTAAAACATCTATTTTATTTCTTATTTTATAAATTTTGAATATGTGGAAAATTATTAGTAAACACCTTTAAGAACTCATTCAGTTATAAATAACTAAAGTTTTAGTTATTAAAAATTTAAAATAGATGTTTGACATAGTCTACATTTTTAATGCTATCTAATTTTTAGAAGGTAAATATGTCACCAGTGATTAGCTACATAGAGACATTGACATTCTGAAGGAATTAAGAAATATCAAACCAGAATATAATTAAAATATCCATGAAACCTAGATCATCATAGAGCTTTATAGGTACAAATCTTTAAGAGAATTAATGGATGATAATCATGCTCAGTAATGGAAGAGCTTTAAAAATGAGAATAGACCTAGAAAAGAAAAGAATTTTACTTCCTTCAACAGAAATCATAACTAAGTTACTATCAGTAGACAGTAACTAAGTTACTATCTAAATCCTAAGTAGAAGATACAAAGTGACAATATGACAGCACAAGAACAAATTGTGAAACAGTAGCTTTTATGACAGAGTTTTGAGTTAGGGAGAAGGAAGGAGAAAGTGGACATGCTATCTGTAGATAATGCATATATGATATATATCTATATTTATCTATATATACATACACTCATACATTATGTGTGTGTGTATCCAAAATGTGCATCATTGTCTTGGAAAATGGAAACAAACCAACATTTGGCAATTTGGCTACTGGTCAACTGGGTAATTCACAGAATTATTAATTTAGCACTGGAATTTTTCTAATACAACCAGTATAGTTTAGGGCAGTTTGTGTTTCATCAAGAAGCCCAATATTACAAATCTGGCCTGTATGAGCACCTGTATAAATGTGCGTGTGTTCCCATATTCTCCCAAGGATTTGGAGGGTGAGTATGGTAGGTGCCTTCGTTCATGTGTATGAAAACAATCACAGTCATAATTTCCTGCACTATCTGTACAGATCTCCCTTTCTAGATTTTCTCAAGATAGAAAACACATGAATCAAGAGAATAAAAAAGTTTGAAATGAAAATGAGGAGGAAATAATCTCATCTTGCAGTTAATTCAATTTTTCATATTTGTAACACTATACCTGAAATCGAAAATATAAGGAATTGCTATTTAAATTGAAAAAGGGTGGCTGACTGCAGCAACAAGAATTGCCAGATACTTTGTAAGTAACTAATAGAAACAAATTATTGACAAATTGATAATTCAGCTTATTTGTCACTGGACAGATGGTAAAATCAGCAAATTAGTGCTAATTGATGGTAAGATGCTAATTAATGGTATGCTAAATTGATGAATTTGGCTTTTTGACTTTGGATCTTAGATATCACAGTTTCCTCAGTAAACCAGGTTGATGTACAACATGGTTTCTAGTGCAAACATTTGTCAATGCCATTGCAAGGGCAAAATTAGTTAGGTTTAGCTACTTTTGGGGGGTTTATATGGGAAAGGTACTGTTTTTGGCCAGTCCCTAGTTTTACTGTCATCAATATCAATGGAGATGTCAAGGCATGTTCTCCGAGGAACTTGGACTTAAAAGACAGAATTGCATTCTGAGATATAAACTTGTGAAACACACATGTAACTGATGAGAATAACAATCTAGTGGTGGAAAACAAGAAAATATCAGAAAAAAAAATGTGACTGGAGAGTTTGAGGAACTTCCAAAATTCCATGCCATGTGCTTTGATGCCATCTCGGGGAGGCAGGGAAGGAGGCTGTGATTGATTCATGAACCCAGATGATATCAGTTGTATTGGGCGCCTGTTTGGAGAACGACTGTAGGAGAAGAAGGGAGGTGATCGGTACGTAGTGTAGACTAAGGTCAGAGGAGCAGTGTTTGGCAATGCCTTGATAATGACCTTCAGGGGAAGGGAAACGTGAAACTGTTGAATTCAGGATCCTAGTCATCTGGTGGTTCTGTGTTTACAGACTAGATGGATACTCTGAGTGATCAGTCATCAATAGCCCTAGCTAGTAAGATCTGTGATCATTCCTTCTGGCTCTGACTTTTTATTCATCAATCAGCTGTTAGGTAATAATTTATCTTCTTGAGCAGATAGTTCTACAAAGAAGGAATGTGTTGATATGCATAGTTCTTTGCTCACTTTGCAGTTACATTTTGAAGTTTAAATAAAGTAACATCTAGGTATTGTGTTTATGCATTTTCCCATTGTGCTTTTGGATAGCATGGTGTAATTCTTGGACAAAATTTCCAAAGCTGGATCTAAAAAATGAGGACCAGACCCTAGACCAGGGTAACCTCATTGAAACAAGACTTGGGGAAAGAAACCTGTTTCCTTCCTGACAGCAGCAGATGAGATGTCTATTTTCTTAGAAGCATTTTTGATAAATAATAAAATCACCTCCACACAAAAATAGGCTGAATAATACATTAAAAATTCCTCACACATGACTAGGGAGTATTTGATTTTAGGCTAACATGAAATATGTCTGCGCTCGAGACACTTCCAAAATTTATTTTTTAAACACATAAGGCATAGAATAATATTTAGCTGTGAAAAATGTATTTTAGTCCACCTACTTATAAAATAGTAATTTCCTTTCCTGATTTTTTTTTTATTTCCCTCAAGATAAAAACATAAAGGTAAAAGAAGCACGGTGAAAACCATAATTTTTCGATAGTCACTGAAAGATGAAAGAAAAGTTCTAGGTACATTAATATTCTTCAGCACAGTAGCTTATTTGCTTCAGCTTGGGTTTCTTTTAAAGAAATGGAGTAGGATTGTTCATTTTTATATCCCTGGAAGTTAATACACATTTGTTAAATGACAACTAGATAGAAACAAATGAAGAAGCACCTAAGTATTGATGTTTTCATAGTAGACCTGGTTTCTTTTAAAATATAGTCTATAATTAAGCCAAATTCAGCTCATTAATAAAGTGCCACAATTCAGAAGACATTCATCTTGAATGATCTGTATTAAAACAGAGTTTTAAAAAATTGATAAGAACAACCAAAGGATTTGAAAAGTGTTAAACACTTGAATTTTGGATACACTTTCTTTCATTATCTTTTAAAATTTTATTTGATACCTGTGTGGCATACCTAATATTTGTTAAGAACAATCAAATGGAAACCACACAGATTAAGTTTCCAGAGGGCTGGAGAGAGTGAAGGGGGTAGCTACATATTAAAAAATACTCTAGTTCCAAATGTAGCTTTCAGGCATAGTGATATACATTAATTTATATAATATATGTATAATTTTAGAATTAAAAAAAGGCAAATTGTTATCTGGTTAATAATGATCAGGCAACCCTAAAATTTTAAAGTAAATATTTAAGAAGGAAATAATCGTTTATGTATTAACAAAGCACCGGAACTTGATAGAACCTGTATTTTAAAAAGTAAATCTCAAAGTTCGATGAACTTGCAGGTTGTTTTCTAAAGTAGTGGACATGAGTAAAGCATACTCCTTAAAATGATTCCCTGTAATCATATGCTCAGCCGACCTGTAGGGCTGGTTGCTTGTAAGTGACAAGGGAGGACTGCAAACTATGCGTCCAGATTAAGCCCAGATTTTGCAAAGTTGTCTTATAGGTTAAGGGTTGATAATGTGAGTGATTTCACTGGATATAGGAACGATTGTGGAGCATGAAGAAGAACTGAGTGTCAGATTTGTGTACTTACAGCCTATTCAAAAATCTGTTAAAGGGTGGTAATGATTGTTCATACGTTGAATTGCCTCCTGTGTTCCAGGTACTGTGGGAATGCGTCACGCAGCAGATTGGTAACTCTGAGCTTGTGAAGGTTTTCTTGTGAAAATGTGCTATGGCAGGAAGAACAGAAATAATTCAAAAGTAGATATTACACATAAAAATCCAAAACATGAAAATTTAAAGTACTATTGATTATTGCATCCTGTTCCCATTTTGCTACACTACCATCTAATACCTTCCCTTTTCTGTATTCTTTCCCTCCCCACCATGAAGACTTCTCCTCTACCTTACAGAAAGTCTAACATTTACACATATTGATCAAGTACCTTCTAGGTGCCTGATACTATCTTTCATGCTATGCTTAATGAAAGTTAAGTATAAGACATAGATTTAATATCTATTTTTCTTCATAACATATTCTCATAGACGCAGTATGTATTGTGGCTGTGCTGATAAGAATTAAATGCACAATTTAGAAAATAACCAACATATGTTAATTTTTCTGAAAATTAATATTACTCCATAATATACTATACTGGAATTTCCTTAGACTAGGAAAACTATTTCATATGTTTTATCAAAATCCATCATATAGAAATATTTTACTTATTTTTGAGTGTCATCTTTCCCAAACAAATCTCTACCATATGGATATTTCTCTACCAATGAAACAAATCTAGCCAAGTCCTAAGCACCCTTACATAATTTTTCCATCAAATGTGCATCTTTTTTTTTTCTTTTTTTGCCCCTACTCCAATATAAATGATGAGCATCTATGTTTAACATTCAGGGAGATAATTTACTTCCTTTCTTGATACTTCATAAAGAGTGTAACTACACAGTAACCGTTAATCAAAGACTAGGTGCTACAACATGCCTACAGGAATTTATAGTAACGTGAAATAAGGCAACCTGGTTTGCACCCCAATTTGGACTTAAGGATCTCCAAATGGGAAGCACCTGAAGGTTGGGACTCGGGTCCTGATTCCTGGGAGTTTCCGTGGGAACTGCAGAACCCTGGCCTCTGTTCTTGATTGAATTGTAGCAGAGCCCTCAGAAAAGGAGATGCTTTTCTCTGATGGGCTCCACCCAGTTGGCAGCTCCTGAGGGCTCCCCGGAGGGCTGGGTCATGACCCCTCATGCATGCCCACCTCCACTGGGAAGGAGAGACAAAGAAATTGTCTTTTTCTATTTCTGTTCTCATCCCAGCAGGATGCACAATTAGGCAACACAGGCAGCCACAGGGCACACCTCTGGGACAACATCTCTCATTACAGCCCCTGAATACTTAGCATTATTTGAATTTCATGAATCCCAGCACTGGCCTTGTTCCCCAGTCTCCAGATGGTTCAGGTGATCCTGTCAGGAAGCAGGACCTGTGTGACAATGAAGAAACTCCTGGAGTTACCCTTTGTGGCTCAGCTTCTCCCCAGTGTAATGTGGGTCCCTTGTGTGGCAGCAGAAGTGGGAAGAAAGGACCCTGGACAGTCAGCTGATTGCAGGTGACACTCCAAGGTGTGGAGATGCTTTGGGGAGCTGGTTAGCGAGGTGTGGAGTAAATTGGGGAGTCCAAGGAGGGGCCACGGTGTTCCAGTGGGGCTCATTAGAACCTGCCTGAAGGGAGGGTCTTCTAGGGCACAAGCCACCACTGCAGATCACTTGTTGGAAATGTTCTCTAATGTCTGTGTTGAACGGGGAAGATTCTGAGTTAAGTCTCTTGTGGGAGGGGAGAAATGGTCCTTTCCCAGAAGCTTCCTGCCTTTTGTGGGATGAGATTTGCTACTTCATATATTATCATATTTATTTTCATTTTGCTGCATTCTTTTACTGAGTATAAGGTGGTCAAACTGTTATTTGGAAATCTCATATCAATCAGTCATGCAAATTCCAAACTAATTAGTTCCTTACAGCGTGATCCCTGACTTGCTGGCATCATGGCATGAACTTAGGGGAAAAGCTGGTGCAGTTATCAAATTTTGAGATCATGCCCATCTGTGCTTTGAGTCTATACATTCACTATGAGAAGAAACACACATTTAGGGACATCAAAAAACGGCTTCTGATCATGTGAAAATCTTGTTGCATAGCAGGCCCTCCTTAAATATGGAAACCTTTCCATTTCTTTTTATGTTCCAGGTGAGCTTCAGCAAATGTATCAGAAAACTGACATGCAAGAAAAACTTTAGTACCAAACTAAAACAATGATCATGGAAACTGTTATTTTAGGATACACTTTTGTATTCAATACCATATCACCATCAGTTATAAAAAGTTATTTTAAAGTATAAAAGTAAATTGTTTGAACTAAGACAGTAAAAAATTAAATACAAATGTTTATGAGAACAACCTAGGAAAATGCATCATCTCAAAATTACTTGTTTTCTATGGTGTATCAAATTGGCATAGCTTTTAATGGTGTAGGTAGTGGGTTTTGAAATCATTCTGGATTTCTGTGAGAACTTTGTCTTTGTCTTTAAAGACATAAAAATTAGATTGATTTCATGTAGTGGCAAACAGAGGAAAATATATACAGAATTACATATATATCTCACCCTCCAGTTTAGAAGATTGTGAAGTTGAATGAAGCCATCTCCTGAGGCTTATCTAGGAATGCTGCGGTGATCTTTGATGAAGGAGAGAGTTGGATTCATCTCTAGATGATAGACCATTGAAGATTAGAGACCCTCACTGTCTGTACCCAAACACAGCACAGATTCTCACAGGCCAATCTAGGTACTGTATACATAGACATTATCTTTAGAGGCTTATCTTATAGGGAAATAAATCATTTTGCTTTAGAAGGTAATGTGTCTGCTTTAAATGTTTGGGAACCATAGCACTGTACAAAATAAATTTTTCCCTTAGATATTCTCAATTCAATAAGCAGTTAAATGAAAAAAGTTGCTAAGTATAGTAAGTATAATGAATGCAGCAAAATCTAAATACTTCTTGGGGGAATACTTTGCAAATACAAAGACAGTGGTGAACTTAGGTGATCATAAGTACCCAAGATTCCAGGAGACTACTGAGACTGGAGATTCACACGTCACCTCAGTTGGGAATGACTTTCTTTGCACAGCACTCTCCTCAGGGCACCCTTGACCTCTGCGTTCCTCAGGCTGTAGATCAGGGGGTTCAGCATGGGGTTGAAAAAACTGTAAAACAGGAAAAGGATCTTCTGCTGCTCCTCAGGATGGCGGGACTTGGGGGCCATGTACATGACGATGGCGCTGCCAAAGAAGAGCCCGACCACACAGAGGTGGGAGGAGCAGGTGGAGAAGGCCTTTCTGCGGCCCTCCCCAGACTGGATCCTCAAGATGGCCAGCAGGATGCGCGAGTAGGAGACCAGCACCAAGCAGGGAGGTCCCACCAGGATGAACACAGAAGCAGCAAAGATAACAACTAGGTTGAGCCGGATGTCAGCACAGGCCAGCTTGAGGACAGACAGGATTTCACAGAAGAAGTGGTTGACTTCATGAGGCCCACAGAAGGGCAGCCTCAGGATGAGAACCACATGCACCAGGGCCAGGAGGGATCCACATGCCCAGGAAGTGACGGCCAGGACAATGCACACTCTCCAGCTCATGATGACAGAATATCGGAGAGGGTGGCAGATGGCCACATACCGGTCATAGGACATCACCACCAGGAGAAGACATTCTGTGTGTCCAAAGCTCAAAAAGAGAAAGGTCTGTGTCAAGCAGCCGGCAAAAGAGATGGGCTTGGCTGGGTCCAGCAGGTTCACCAGCATCTGGGGCACTGTGCTGCAGGCATAGGCGATGTCCACGATGGCCAGGTGTGAGAGGAAGAAGTACATCGGGGTGTGCAGTCTGGAGTCCAGGGAGATGAGTCTCAGGATGACCCCGTTCCCCAGCAGGGTGAAGACATAGAACAGGGAGAAGAGCCCAAAGAGAAGCATCTGAATCCTTCTGCCCACAGGGAATCCCAGGAGAATGAACTGTGTAACCATTGTTTGGTTTTCCCCCATTTCACTATGGAAAAGAAATGGACAGTTTAAGATAGGACTGTCAAAAAATGTCTAGACATTATTTTATAATATTTTATGAACGCAGTCATTTTGAAAACATAAATAGAAGTAATAATCTAGCTAATTAAGTTAACTACTAATTTTAAACATCCAATTTTACAGAAGAGATTGTTTCACCAATGTTAGGGTCCCTAGAGCCATGTTGGGAAGAAAGCATATCAAACCAAAACAGGATGCAAAATGACCATGTCATAATAATCTTGAAGCTGCACTTGTCAAAATGATTAAGAGAATTCCTGGAGTGTAAAATTAATCAATAAATGGCAATGGAAGAACTCCAAATATGAGAATTAGAGGAGTCCCAATAAAAAAAATATAACTTCAGTTTCTCAATAGAAATATCCGCTGTATTGCATTCAACATCTGAACTCAACCTTTACATTCTAGAGAAGTTTCCATGAGAACAGGAGGAGCAAAAAGACAAAGAGAAACTTTTATGATGATGTGATTATTCAGGTTCCTAAGAAGGAATCCATGGATGTGCTATTTATGGGCTATAATTATTATCTTTATTTTACAGTGCATGATGAATATAAAGCAATGATAACTAGCAATTTAGCAAGTAATCTACCGATTGATTCATGGTTACTGATGTACCAAAAAATTATCTTGAATAGCAATCAATACAATTTGTAGGAATTGGATTTTTCAGGGCTGTCCACTGCATGTATTGTGAGTATACTCTGTATACTTTGAGTACAGGTTGTAATGAGGATGTAGTCAGGCATTCCTGGGTTGATCTCAAGGCTGTGTGTGTGTAGATGTGTGTGAAAACCTTCAAGTCGTACTTCCTCATGGATGATTTGTAACTCATCCCTTCTGTGCTCCTACCAAAAGGGCAAATCCACATATTGACAGACGTAGGAAAGACCATACCTGGATGCCCGCCTGTGGGAGGACCTACTCTTTGTGCCTTGCTTAGCATTGTATCATAGGGAAAACTCAAAAACATAAGAAATGAGTATTCATTAAAAATACTCTGCCTTTCTTCAGCAATGTAAAGATTACTATATACTTTACATATGGCCAATTAAAAGATTTTTGGCAAAGAGTTGATTTAGTGAATTGTAGTCATTTTATAACATTACTATAGCAATAAATTGTTAGGTAATTGGTCTCTCTGCGAATT